>JAWMAG010000002.1:9127500-9340000 GCA_037013455.1 Ceratitis rosa
CCACCGCCCGAGTCCGGGAAACGTATCTGGGGTCAAATGCAGCATTTTTTGCCCTTCGCACATATTGTTGGAAACAATTGTTGTTTCATCGGACCATAAAAGATTACGGCCTGTGCAATGCATGTGTTCTTCGGCAAATTTAATTCTGACCTGCACATGTCGGGGTTGAAGTAATGACACTCGTCTTGGACTTCTGCAAACACGTTTGGCGGTTATCAGCCGTTTTCTAATTTTGGACGAGTCCACAACAAGATTTAGCTCATCTTTAACTTTTTTAGGTATAAAATGGCTTTTCTCGAGCAAAAACCACAAGTTTTTTAAATTCTTGCCGACAAAGAGCTTCTTTGTGTCACGATTTGGTGTCCACTTTTTGCATTTGTAATCATTTTGGCAGAACATTCAAGAAAATCTTCAATCAACTTGAAGGGTTTCAGTGCTTAGGAATATATACGGAAACAATTCCTCCAACATTCAAAATTAATTTAAATTTTCAAGTTTGATATGAATTCGTTTACATAACACATAACACTTTACTGGAACTGTTATTTTGAATTACAGTAAAATAGTACCGCTGTACTGTTGACAGTCATAATTTCAAGGTCGTAGCTAATTTCGTCTATCTAGGAACCAGCATCAACACCAATAATAATGCAAGCCTGGAAATCCAACGCAGAATCACTTTTGCCAACAGGTGCTACTTTGGACTGAGCAGGCAATTGAAAAGTAAAGTCCTCTCTCGGCGAATGAAAACCAAACTCTACAAGTCCCTCATCGTCCCCGTTCTGCTATAAGGCGCAGAGGCGTGGACGAAGTCAACAACTGATGAGTCGGTCTTCGGAGTCTTCGAGAGAAAAGTTTTGCGAACGATTTATGGTCTTTTGGGCATTGACAACGGCGAATACCACAGACGATTGAACGATGAGCTATTTGATGATATGGACATAGTTTAGCGAATTAAGAAACAGCGGCTGCGCTCTCATGTTGTCCAAATGGACGAAAGCACTCCAGCTTTGTAAGTATTCGATGCAGTACCCGCTGGTGAAAGCAGGCGAAGAGGAAGGCCTCCACTCCGTTGGAAGGATCAGGTAGAGAGTGACCCGGGTTCACTTGGTATTTCCAACTGGCGCTAAACACCGAAAAAGAGAGATGAATGGCGCGCTAATATTGATTCGGTTATAATCGTGTAAGAAAAAGAAGAATAGAGGAGTACCGCGTAGTATTTGTTTATTGAAGATTATCTCTTTCATATGTGTTCAGCGGTCTTTCCCAGATGGTCCATCCATCCAACCCAATTTTGCGATGACTCGTTCGAGCATTTCGACTGGTAACTGGCGAATAACAAGCGTGATGTTTCGCTCCAAGATCTGAATCGAACCAGAATTGTCCGCATAGATTTTATACTTTAAATATCCCCACACGAAAATTCTGTCGGTCTAATATAACATGATCTTGATGGCCAATCGATCGGCCCAAAACATGAAATTATCTGCTCACCGAAGTGTTGTCTCAATAAATCCATTGATTGAAGAGAAGCGTGGGAAGTAGCGCCGTCTTGTTGAAACCAAATGTCGCCGAGATAACGAGCTTCAATTTCAATAGTCGGTTATCATGGCGCCATTGACGGAAGAAATATGGACCGATGATTCCACCGACCCACAAACCACACCAAACCGTTTTTTTTTTATGAATGAAATGGCAGCTCTTGAATTTCTTTTGGTTGATTTTCGTCCCAAATGCGGTAAGTTTTTTGGTTTAAATATCCATTCCGAATCTTCTTGGAACTTTTCAAGAGCCCCTAAAGCAATGCGATGTCGTTTGTGGGAGTCGAGCGCCTTTAGATCTTGCACAAGCTGTATTTTGTACGCTTTCCATTTAAGATATCGAAGAAAAATGCCTCAAGTCGTTCCATACGACAGTCCGAGTTGCTGCGAACGTTGCAGAGTCGATTCCCCACAGTTTTCGTGTACTTTTTCAGCTACGGCGGCTGGATGTGGTCTACTCGATCGAATATTTTTCAATAACGAATGCTGGGTCTCAAAATGAGTAGTGGTGTTGCGAATTGTACGCTCAGTAGGCCAATTATGTTGTCCATAAGTTAAGCAAAGAGCGCGAAACACGTTCTTTACATTCCGAATTTTCGTAATAATAAACAAAAACAACATGGCAGCTTCACCCGAGTCACGCCTAATCAGTCAAAAACAGGCTAAGGATCAACGGTTATTATACGATATTTTTAGATATTTTTGTTTCATTTTTGAAGTTTTTTTATTCTCTTATCATTTAAGTTTTACAAGCTAACAGCTCAATGAAAACTCCAGTCACGCCCAATATTATCATTAATTTTTTGTGATATCTTAATTACTCTCTCAGTAGCACCATTCTCTTTGCTTAAGTATGTACTGGTCATTAGTCCACACATTCTAGAGCTATCAAGTTATACTCGATCACATATGAATATTCATTGTTTTGAAAGTCAACATCATTGCCACCCTTCTTCTCCCGCCTTCGTTCCTATTTCACGCAGGACATAACAAAATAATGAGGGGAAGCGAGACGAAGGTCAACTAAATATGTATGTTTATTGAATTAAGCGTTGTATGAAAGTTCAACCAAAATAAACTACAGAACACCCACATATGTATGTAAAAATTAACTGCATAAAAAAAATGGAAAAATATATAAAAAGTGGAAGGGAATGAAGTCATTAAATGAAATTCTTATTATCTCATCAAATAGCAGCAACTCACGAAAACAAGCAATGAAGAGCGTGGCATGGCATGGCAACTTGTTTGTTTTTCGTTGATGTTGTTGATGTTGTTGTTGTGTTTTTATTTTCTTTTACGTCTAAAGTGCGATGACTTTGCTTTAGTCATATTTGACAACATAGTTGTTGTTGATAAAAATGAGTTTGCCACCCGTCAAGTTGCAACATAACAGAAGGAGCTTCTTGCACTGATGATAAAAACAAACTCACTACATACATACATACATACACACATATATATGCACATATGTATGCACATACTTGTATGAATATGCTCACAGAAGCAGATGTTCGCCCCTTTGCTGTGGTGGATATTCATTGTAGAAACAAAAAAAAAATAATAGTAAACACAAACAAAAAGTCATTGTGCAACAACAACAAGCGAACGTGAGGCAAAGAGCCAAAAAAAAAAAATTAAAAAATACCAAAAAAGGACTTTTTATGGTTCGTAAATATTCACGCTATAACTATAAATATGTCACATACATATATATGTAAGTATGTGCTTAGATATTTCTACATACATATATATGTACATATCTGAATTGTTTGCGCTTTGACGGGACATTCTCCGGCGCAAAGGACTATGCTGGCCACAAGCTGTTTGACGGATAATAGCAAAGATAAATTTATGTAAATATTGACATTTGTAGGTATATACACAGGTTTGCTATTTAACTGAGAGCTTTTTGAATATTTACACCCACATACATAAGTATGTATTTAAGTGAGCACGTGTTTTTATACAATAAAGTATACAAACACACTACATGCATACCACATACGTGTGTGTTCAATATACGTGTATACATATATACACACAACACAACGAACAATCACATTAACTAAGCGCTTCATTGTTTACATGACATCCATATGGCATTTTGATAATTATTAACCCACAAGCGTGCCTATATTCATCCACCAAAATCCAGCCAACTTCAAAGTCATCTATGCAAATACCCTTTCACCTGGTGGCACATACATAAATACATGTACGCATACAGCACAGCTAGATTTCAGGCTACGCCACACAAATCTGAGTTTGATTGTTGAGGGGATTGGGGAAAATTTCCTACAAACTGATATCTAATATGCAAACACCTCTGCTGTATTGGCAACCGTTAGTAGTGGAGCTGGAGAGTAGTCCGGACAACCGCTGAAAGTCGCCTACGACAATCCCAGCGTAACTAAATGTATTTCGTATACATACACATATGTACATACGCGTGCACTGGCGCTGTGTGCCTTTTAGCAGCCATGTGTAGCCACAATACCGTTGGGTGCATGTTATCATTGAGTACTGTTGCCCCAATCTCCCTCCCTCTCTCGTTCTCTCTCTTTACCGTTCACGATGTCTCCCTGCTTGTTATTTCCATTTTGCGGGCAGACAGTATTGTTTATGCACAATAAGCCGAAATTTCTCGTCCTGTGTCAATATTGTTTACCAAATGCGCGTCCAGCGGCAGACAATATTACTCAGTCAGTTGTCAGTTGTCAGTAATAGGCAGGGGTATATTAGCCGCTTTGTGTGGGACCAGGGAGGCGGGGGAAACACTATGTGATGTATTAACTACTCATACGTATGATGAATTGAGGTATACATATACACATTTTCATGTAAAAGCGAGTAAACTTTGTGCAAACGTTAACCCAGATGACAAAGGAATTGATAACAAGCAAAACAAGATCCAATTATATTCTTTCGAAATACTTCATAGTTAAAATGTTTAATAAATATAATACAAATTTCTAAATAGAACAAAAATTTACCTCAACTGGTAGACAAACCTGAGAGGTCCTGTAATCAGAAAGAACTAAATCGGTAAGCGCATAAGTCTTCTCACTGTCCAAGCATACGTACCAATTGAACTATGAACAGCTTTAGTACGTATAAGGATGTTTGAAGATCTACTAGGGTGGGTCAATACTTTACTAACAATTAAAATATGACCGAAGAAATATTAAATAGTAAACTGGCGGCCTCTCCAATTGTTGAAATTGATTTAATGGTGACAGCGACGGATCCAAGCGGAGCAGGTAAAAAAAAAATAAGTGCTCCGGAAAAATAAGAAAATAGAAAACAATTGATTTTTGATTATTTTTGGACAAAATATTCCGTCGTGGTCACAGTGATGATAAACCATGTTAGTCAAACACAACTCCTGTTAAAAATGGAGGAAAATACGCTATATTCTAAAATTTGTTCTTCGGTAAAGTCGAAAACGTAAGTCCGGCAGCTGAAAATGTAAAGAGCGTTTATGGTCATCACACTGTAACAGTCAATCGTCCACAATTATGGTTTTGTCGGCTTCAATCCGGTAATTTTGATTTAAAAGATGTTCTACGGTATGGAGGCCAATTGTCGAAAATGTCGGTTAACCAATGAAAATCGTCAAGTCTGACCATCACACGAGCCCTGCGTCGTTTGTCCAAGAGCTAAACATTGTACAAAAAGCTCTTTGGAACTATTCGAAAACGGCAAGAAATCATTTACTATGAGCTGCTTCCCTGCTGAGTCATTCTGATCTGTACTGTAAGCACTTGGATCGTCTGAAGACAGTAATCGCCCAGAAGCGCCGAGTTTGACTGGAGAGGACTTGTGTGGTAGATTATTATGCATACACCTAATAGTTCTGACCTCGCACCAAGTGATTACCATTTATTCCTGTCTATTGTGAATGATTTGGCTGATAAAGAGAAGCCTATGAATATCGATTATCCCAGATATTTGCCAATAGGGACAAGGGTTTCTACGAGAGACGCATAATGATATTTTCATGGTGCATATTTGACATAAGGCGGATAATTATAACTATCTTAAATAAAGCCTTCAATTTAATGCAGAAATAATGGATGTTTGCCACAGTGTTTCCCTTTGTATGCTTACCACTCTGTAAGGGATATATTCATTATAATGATGTACAAAAATTTGTTTTTAGTGCTTCGATTGCTCCGGTTAATCTCATATCTCGGTGGATCGATTCTATTTCAGCTGTAACTTGCATGCGCTAGGGCTTTCATATACTTGTGGTGAACCGTCAAATAATAGTGAAGTAAACAATGATAACTCAGGTGACTTTGAAATCCAATTAACTCTCATGGGGCTTGAACTTGAGCAAATTTTTCTAGGTAAGACAAATAGTTTTTGTCTCAACTTGAAAATGTCTAGATCTACACATAAGACGAATGGAATACAACACGGACGGTTCTACCAGGATTCACTTTCCTAGCGTGCAATAAGTTTTCAAAACTTGCTTTGTAAACTGTTTTCTTAAACTGATCATTTTTTTTTTTTTTTGATAAAATTTTTTCCATTATTCGATACTATCTATTTTGTAGCAACGGGAACAGCTATTATAGGGAAGACTCATTTTAGATTCGTGCTTACCACAAGTATTATTTCTGTGGCAGTAAGCATTGTAGTTCTCTCCTGATGATTTCTAAAAGAAATTATACTATCTTTGCTTCGGATGCTTCAAAAGATGATACTGAATTGGTCATTTGGTGGTGATATTGCTAGTGAGCTTGTATATGGAATATGTCAGCTGTGTTAGGTAAATGAGAAGCGAGTTACTTAGCTCTTTAGAGTATACTCCCGCACCCACTACGGATTGCATTTTTGATATGTTGGAGTGAATTGCACTATCCTCTTTCAAGGCAACACCATTCTACAGGGTAAGCTCACCTGAAAGCAGCTATTGAAGCCCACTATTTGGAAAGTTAAAGTCTGATTTACTAAGCGTGGTTTTGAGCTCACACATGTTGTTACTGCGACAAAACTGTATTTGCTGCTAGTTTCAGTCTGATTACGGAAGCTGCTTGGATTGTAGTAGACTCAAATAATATTTACCAACGTTAAAATTTTTTAAAATAATTTTTAGACTTTTTTGTAGTTTCTGTTGTTGAGATTTGGAAAATATATCGCCAGAAATTCTAAAACTTCCCACAAATGCCAACTTACAACATTTTGTTCGAATAATAAAATTCTCTATACAACATTATTTTGGTGAATATTTAACTTTATTTATGTATTCAATAAACACATAAGTAAACTTAGGAGGAGGGGCTAAAATGCTATTTTTCACATGCATGCACATATATGTACACACATACCTACATATGTATACGAGTATACACATAGAAACCAGCAGTGGTGCCCTTTCATTGTAACCGTCGGTTGAGCAAAGAAATGAAAAACAAAAGATGAACATATGAAAAGCTTGCATATAAATTTCGTTGAATACATTGAAAAATGCGAGGCGAACGCCTCTTTGAAAAAATACAAAAAAAAAAGAAAATGGGTAAAATTCAATTCAAATGAAATGCAATGCAATGCAATAAAATCGTGCACCCAGCATGGCGGAAGATAAATTAGCCACACGCCAATGAAAATAAGTTAACAGAATCGCCACAACCACAGACAGGCTTTTTGATGTCGCCGCTGCCGTGATAGAATCGGTGGCCGGTGTGTAGGTAGGTAGGTAGCGGCCGGCCAACGGTCTGGTGGATATGAAATCACTGCCGTTCTTTGGTCGGAGTTCGTCAGTGCTGCATACATACATACTAATATCATTTACATGTGTGTACATTAAGACCAGAAAGTTTCCGGAAACAAACCGTTTAATATCTCGCGCTCATTTTTTGCCTTGTAATTAAGGATAGTGCTACCAACTTAATAAAAAAAAGGAGCTGAAAAATATTCAGCACGGGCAGATTCAATGACAATTTCCGGAAACTTTCTGGTCTTAATGTAAGTGTGAATATATGTTTATAGGTATGTGTAGATGCGATTTCAAACCATTTGCATCGAAACTGCTTCTATTTTTTTCGGGGAATAAAGTAAACTTAAAGCTTCAGTTAATTAATATTGTGATGTTTAGTTAGTTAGTATAAGTTCAAAAGCTCAAAGCTTCAGTTTTGTAAACTTAACTTTTGCAGATCAAAAATATTTCTGAGTGGGTTACCACACTCTTCGGTTGAAAAATATTTGAATGTTCTTAAAATTTAAATAAAAGGACGAAAAATATTCGAAAAAGGTTCCGATTTTGTTCGTTGAGAGGAAACTTCGCATTTTAATTGCAACTTCACGTGAAAGCTTTTCTTTGCGGTTTGTAATGGTGTTATATTTACGCAGGTTAGAAAAGTGTCTCATTGTAGAACTGTAGAATCTTCTTGATTGAAATCTTAATCTCTTCATATCGCTGATTTGGGCCATCCATCACAAGCACTACATATTTTTCCATCTATTGCAGTATTATATCGCTCAACTTGTCTTTCGTCTGTGACCATAAACCTTAATTTCCTTAAGCGGTGGCTGAGAGAGAGCTTCCATCATTCAAAACCATGATTAAAGCTCCAACGAACTAGATGTACTTATAATCATTACCCAATATTTTGATATATCATAAGTACTCACCTACTATTAAAGTGTAGAATAAATGTATGACATGCCAAAATGTCCAGTTCTCCTAAAACAGATCAACTTATCTTATGAGCTTCGGCGTGCTACTTTACGGTTTAGTTTTCATGAAGATGTCAGTCAAGGTTTCTCCTAGTAGTTTCTTATCGGGTATCTTAGCCATGATATAGAGCATTTCGACGTTTGTTGTAACTTCTCACTTCCGAACCCTTTAAAATATCTTGAATTTATAGTCCAAAGAATCAGCTATAAGAATACTTCAGGTAGAGCTTTTAACTCCTCCCTGACATAATATAATATGTATATTTTAACTTCAAGTTAATATATAGTAAAATCCAAACCTCATTGGCACTAGGCAACCTAACTGTAATAGCATACATATATTTGCTTAAGTAATTGAATCGAAATTAATTCGTGGCACATAACAACAATCTGGTGAATGTGCTAACCATAATTCCACGCGATTACCTTAATTCTAAATAAAAGCTTTGGAGAATACAAGCCCCAGCTACAAGTTGAAATGGCATGTTAATTTGTTTAATTTTTCGTGCACATGTCACTACGCCCTACATAAATTCGACAACAAACATCTATACAAAGTTACACTCACTTCGTGAGGTTAACAAGGTGGCAACGCGCCACCTCACGACGCTATAAATTTCAACAAGAAATTGGACACCATGGAATTATAAGAGTGACTGATGGCAGCTCGCTCACGCTGTGTGGCGCTGGTGGGCGGGTGTGTATTCTCGTTGTTTAATAATTTGTTGCAGTTGTACTTACTGTTTCGTTGCTAAGCTTCATTTGTATTTATTTCTTTCTTCTCCACATATTATTATTCATTATTTCTTCAATTGTATTTATTTCAGTACCTTCAGCCAACTTCTTGGTTTACATTTTTTAATTAATTTGCTTGCGGCGCATGCCAACGACTTCTGTGGCCGTTGAGCTGAATATAATTTTCTAAAATATTGCATATACATTTTTTGCCTAAAAAGATTTCTAGGAGTTCGACTTTGATGTTTTTTTTTATTACCCAAAGCGTTTTGTTTTAGCTGAAATGTTTGTCTGCAGGTTGTTTGCTGTGTAATATTTTTGAAAAAAAAAAAATTAAAAATGACAAATAGAAAATAAGAAATTAAAGCAAAATAAAGTTACATATTTCCAAATTTCTACTTTATTAATTTTATTTAATATCAATTTATATTTTCTTCTTTTATTTTGTTTTTTAAATTTACCTTGCTAGTTTTTTGATTTTATTTTTGTTTCCTTTTCTTATTTTATTTTCCTTATTTATTTTATTTTCAAATTATTTTAATTTATTTGATTTTTTTTATAATAATTAAGTTTTTAATTTTTTTTTTCTGTTAATTTATTTTAAAAAACTTTCTTATTTTATTATATATTGTTTGAAAATTTTACTGTTTCATTTGATATATTTTCCCTTTATTTTGTTTCATTTCATTTTTTTTTTGTTTTATTTCATTTAATTAAATTTAATTTAGTTTATTTTAATATATATTATTTTATTTATTTAATTTTTTTCATGTTATTTTATTTTATTTTAGTTAATTATATTTAATTTCATTTCATTTTATTTAATTTAATTTAATTTAGTTTATTTTAATTTAATTTAATTTAATTTAATTTTTTTAATTTTTTTATTTATTTTATTTGATTTTATATTATTTTATTTTATATTATTTTATTTTATATTATTTTAATTTACATTATTTTATTTTATTAAATTTTTTTTATTTTATTTTATTTTATTTTTTTATGTTATTTAGTTTTTTGAATGTTATATTGTTTTATTTCATTTTTTGTGTTTTATTTATTTTATTTCATTTCCTTTCATTTTATTTTAATTTAATTATTTTATTTTATTTTATATAATTTTATTTTCTTTTATGTTATTTTATTTATTTTTTTTAAATTTATTTTATATACTTTTATTATATATAATTTTATTTTATTTTTTTTACTTTATTGTATTTTGTGTTTTTTGTTTTATTTTATTTTATTTCAATTTATTTTTTTTTATGTTTTTTATTTAATTTTATTTATTTTATTTTACTTTATTTAATTTAATTTAACTTAATTTAATATATTTTATTTTATTATATTCTATTTAATTTAATTTAATTAAATTTAGTTTAACTACGTTTATTTAATAAAATTTTTTTATTATTTAATTTAATTTAATATAGTTTAATTTTATTTTAATATATTTAATTTTGTATTATTGTAGTTTATTTAATTTAATTTTTTTGTTTAATTTTATTTAATTTTACATTATTTTATTTTATAATTTAATTTTTTTATTTTATAATAATTTATTTGATTATAACTTATATAATTTCTTTAAATACCAATCCGAATCTGAGTTGAAAAATATATTGGAAACGTACTAAAATAAACTTGATATTTTTTATTAAATAGTGAGAGTTATTCAATTCGCTTGATATTAAATATGGAAGCCTTGTATTCATTTAAAAATAAATTAATTTACAATAAATAAAACTTATAGTCGTTGTATTTAAATTTTCATTAAATTTAACGTTGAAAACCACCCGCGACATATGTACGAGTACATACTACTGTATATAAGTACATACTGTATGTATGCCACGCCACTAATGTAATTATTTTTGTTTATCAGTCAGTTGTAATTAAAATTTACAACACTCTCCCTATTTTTTACCCTACAGCGGTTATTACTCTGCAATTGCAACTGTAAACTCCTCCAAAGACACACACACACGGGAACAAAAGTTTTCAAACATGTTGCAATAAAAAAGTTTATATTTGCTTGGAACGTTGATAAAAAGTATAATCAATAAATTGTGAAAAATAATGCATTTTTTAATAGCTCACGCCTTGTTTATATCATTTATTTATTTTTAATTTTTTATGGGCATGGCCGCATGCCACAACCAGATAAATTTGTGTGTGGCTTTTGTGAAATTGTTCGGTTCACAACTTTGGCTGTCATTAAAAATCATGGGTGAGCAATTAATAGCTTTGATACGTGGCAATTAATATTTAATACAGATATAATATTTTTATACAACTCTGACGAGTGAAAAATTAATAATATTAATTGATTAGCGCTGTTGTAAACTGAGAGCGAAAAGTTTTTCTTAAAATTGCTACTAATACATTTTGATAATACACAATGCCAGAGATGAATTGCACAATTAGTTAACGATTGTACAATAAATTATGAAATAGTATAATTTTTGAAATTACTGCTTAGCATAATTACATAATTTTTGTCTAATACCTCAGCGTTCATTTTGACAATATTTTCCAATTAAATTGCAATATTCGGTGAGCAATGAGTCTTACAGGAAACAACTTTTAACTCTAGTGAGCACAACCGACTCTTCGTTGTTCTTTCTATAGCTTCCATGGAACCAATATAGAGTGGTGAATAGTTTCCTAAGGTCAATTTAGACAGTGATAAAATAACTGAATCACTAGCCAAACAGTTTTTTGTCTTAGTTTCCGCTCTTGATTCTTTACATTAGTAAGCCCAACGTTTTCTCTAAATCTACTTTTAAAATACCCACGATTAAACCAGTATAACTTCACAAAAAAAAGCACATAAAATGACTTGTAATTTATTTTGGTCAGTATAGCTATATTTTTTCATTAAATGCACAACCGTAGGGGAATTCGTCTACTCACTTTATCTTTCTTCCACCTGGCCTAAGACCAGAAAGAGCTGCTTGAACCGTATGTAAAATAGTCGTTTCTGGCCACTCCAAGATGAGTGGTAGTCAAAGATTTTCCTCACTTTTACGCATGACCCAATCCTTTATTTCCTAAAAAGGTTGATTCCTCAGTCTGCGCTAATTATAAGGTCCGATCGAGCATAGTGTCTGAAGGACTAAAGAATTCTGTCAACAAATTTATTGAAGTTTATAACTGTGGTTTTAGACTTGGTAAATCCCATAAGCCAGACATTCACCAAATTTCAGAAAAGGCCTGTAAAAAGAAGATCGCCACACACGATCCTTACGTTGATTTTAAAGCAGAAAGTTCCCTCTACGTCGGTATGTCTGAATTTGGTACTCTCTCAAAACTTATACGGCTATGTGAACTGACGTTAAGCAACGCCAAAAGCTCTGTCAAGGTTGGGAAGGATCTCTTCGAATGAAGATTCAGACAAGAAATTCCTTATCGTGTGAAAATAATACAAGCTGCAGAGCTGAAGAGAGAAAATACAATCTTCTGCTGACGTACACCGATAATATTGACTTCATTGACCTCAACAACCACGCCGCCTTTTCTTCTTCTCCAGCCTGGATAAGGAAGCGAAGGATATGGTTCTGGTAGTGAACGAGGTCAAGACGAAATATCTCCTGTCATCAAGCAAACTGTCAGCGCATTCGCAAACTTGCTCCCACATCAATGATGATAGTCATAACTTCGAGGTCTTAGATAATTTCGTCTATATAGGGACCAGTATCAACACCAATAACAATGTTAGCTGCGATATTCAAGCCAGTATTTTGTCAACAGTTGTTACATTGAATTGAGTAGGCAATTGAAAAGTAAAGTTTTTCCTCGACGAACAAAGACCAAACTCTATAAGTCGCTCATCGTTCTCGTCCTGCTATATGGCGCGGAGGCATGAACGATGACAACATCTGATGAGTCGGCATTAGGAGTTTTTGAGAGAAAGGTTTCGCGTAAGATTTATGGCCATTTGCTACTTGGGAACGATGATACGATGAGCTGTAGAAGATATACAGCAACATTGAAATAGTTCAGCGAATCAAGAGACATGGCTAGGTCATTTTGTGCGAACGGATACGAATGCGCCAGTTTTGAAAGATCTCGCTGCAGTATATGACACTGGAAGCAGAAGAAGATGAAGACTTCTACTTCATTAGAAAGACCAGGTGGAGAATGGCCTGATTGTACTTGGTGTTTATAATCGGTGCTAATCTGTGGCCGCGGTAGCCGAGTGATTAGTTTTGCGTACTGCCATTCGGAAGGCTCCTGGTGTCGTACTACAATAGAAATGTAATTTAATTAAAATAATAAGTTAAATATTCAAATTGCGGTCGCCCCTCGGCAGGGAATGTAAACCCCTCCGAGTGTATTTCTGTCATGAAATAAAGGCTGCTCATAAAAAACCATCAGCCGTTCCGAGGTGGCTTAATATAAACAGTAGGTCCCTTCATTTGTTAGAAAAACATGCCATCAGCCTTTACCATACATATATGTACCATAAGCGTATGTATGTATATTTACCAATAGATGTAATTAACCCAATAGACTCATATTAATAAAATTACTGTTAAACGGGAAATATCTTAACGAGCATTGAATTTTTGCGGAAGCAACAAATGAAGCATTCATTGATTTTAACCATTTAATAAAATAGAAAAAATAAACTGAAAAGGATGCACTGGAAGCGATAGATTTTATTGTGCTTTTCTAAAATTAATATCCTATCAAATGTAGCAAGAATCGTTTTCCATTACAACCATTTTCGTTTCCTTACAAAATAAATATATGTACGTACTTATGTGCGTAACTTTCTAATATAAATATATTGTAGATCAGTATGTGTGTGTAGAAATGAAAAATTAAACAATTTCCTTAAAAAATGTGCAACATTCACCCGATCAAGGCATCTGTCTGACGCGTTCTAGCTGTAAATTCCTGACAATATGCTGCGAAATACTTATTTTCATTCCGTTCGTTTGCGGAGTTCACTTGCTGTTTTCCTATTTTACTATTTCGCCTTTCGCACACACACATATACATACAAACATACAATTTCGTTGTGCTGACTTCCTTTCGGGGCCGCTGCATATTCTCAGGCGCTCGCATATATACATACATATGTATATAGACAACATCACCATTAAGCTGTAGCTGTGTTGTGTGCGTCCAGCATCTTCGCTGCCAAACGTTTTCCAAAACTGTTGCCTCGTTGCCACTGTTGACGACGCCGGGCAGCTGGAGTTGAAGTCAAAGTACTATGCTGCTATGAGCATACACATAAATACATATAATATATGTAATTTGTGTGGCCGGAGGGCGACAAGAACTAGAATACACATACATACATATATACATACACGTATATGTACCTATTAGAAATGGGAGATGCTGCGTCCATGCTAGTGAGCGTATCAGTGTGTCATACAAGTGCTTTCTCTAAGGACATGCTTTCTATGCAATGAGCGAATGTATGTCGAGTATATTATGTTTTAAATGGACTTGCTTATGTTGTGTTGTTACATTTGAACGTGTGCGCGCGTGTGTGTGTGTGTGTGTGTGTGTGATATAAATATCTGAAAGCGATGCTTGTTTTCCTTTTTAAGGTAGTTTGTCTTCATTTTGTACATTCCGCTTAGAGAAGTCAAGAGTTATTGTATTAGTTAATTTAATTTATAAGCAAAGACATACATATATACATACAAATATAGTTAGTTGATAAGAGTACAAAATTTCATAGTTCAGTGCAAGCATGTACATACACGTATGTACATATGTATCAGTACATATGGCTGCGTGTGCATCTGTGTGGGTACTATTATGGCTGCATGCTGGCTTATAGTGACGCTTGTTGACACATGTCCTAGTGCTAATGGATATGAAATGCTTAATTGTATTTATTGGATGTATTTTGGAGTCAAGCTGGCGGAAACTCAGCATTAATTCTGCAAAAAAATATTAATTGACTACATTTTGCAAAAATTCAGTTTCTAATGAATTGAAAATCTTGAAGTTTTCCATAATTGAATGAAATTTTGAGAAATATACAATAAATATAAATAGTTGCAGCAAATTTTAGCGCAAAAATTATTATTTATGGCTGTTTGTAGTTTAAGTTTACTATATATTTGGTCAACGAGATGTTTATCAATATTAGATTCAAACTCCTAAAACACTATGGAATATATGTGGTTTCACTTGGCTCTAAGAGACGAAGAATTGTCAATAAATATCTTTGTATAGTTGAGCTTGTTAAGTGCAACCAGATCCACCTGTTCTTTCCCATGAAGTGGAGGTCTTCCTATTCCTCTGCTTCTATTCTGACTACATGACTTAGCCGCTGTCTCCTGATTCACTGAGCCAAGTCAATGTTGGCGTATATCTCGAACAGTCAATCTATCGACTGCGGTATTCGCCGTTGCCGGTGCGCAAAGGATCATATATATTACTCAGATATTGTCATCGTTCATGCCTTTACACAATATAACAGTGCGGGAATGATGAGCGACTTGCCTACTCCGTCCCAGGTAGTGATTAGGAATTAGATTTCCAGGTTGGTATTGTTTTTGGTTTAATACTGGTTCCAAGATAAACACATTTTTTTTTCCACTTGAAGGTTCTGACTGTCAACAGTGACGTTAAACCCGATATGCAATGAGTGTTAGTTTGGTGGCAGGAGATATTTCGTTCACTTCCAGACCCATACACTTCGCTTCCTTATCCAGTCTGAAGTATCACGGTGTGATTGTTGAGACAAATGGTTTCAAAATCATCCGCACACACCAGCAGCTGTCCATTCTTATATAAGATTGTACTTGCTCTATTAAACTCTCCAGTTCGTATTATTTGCTCTAGCGATATATTAAAGAAATCACATGACAAGAAGCCGTCTACCGAAGGCTGCTTTAAAATGGGCGATGGTGGTATGTATCGATCCTCCTTACACGGATCTTTTCCAAGATTTGTGGCGTGGTATATTTCTGATTAATTATAGTTTTTCTAGGTCTAAAGCCACACATGTAAGGTAACGTCAGTTTGGGGAAGATGAGCTTTATTCTTTCGAATTCCTTAGAGGAAGCTTTTCCCATTATAATTGGCTCAGACTGTTCTTCACCATCATATTGGAGTAGCTTGGCCGGCAATCTAGTGGCTCTCTCCGCTTTATTGTTTTTTAGTTGCAAAATTTCTTTTCGAGCTTTTTCATTGGCCGGTAAAAAATATCTGTTCCGTCGTCATTGATTGTGTTATCGGGTAAGCGGTTTCCTTTCGTTCCATTTTCAGCGCCTTGAGCAGGCTGGAGAAGTGTACCCTGCATAAATTCAGAGGGTCACTTACTTATTAATTTTTCGGTATCCATCATTCAAATTGCAAAATAGGCAGCTTGTTTTCTCCCTACTGCGGCTCTACAAGCCTCATCGTACCAGTTGTTTTTGCTACCTTTTAGAAAACCAATAGTTTCAGTTGCGACCATCATGGGCAACCGTTATTGGTTTACTGCGATCCTTGTTCGGGAAAACTCATGATGATAATGTAGCACAGTTTATTTAAATAAAGCAAGGGGAAAGTTGACGAAAGATGTGTTGCTTTTGAACGACAATGCGCTCGTCTGAGTTCCATTGGTTGCCCTGTATACATGCATATTTTATATCAGCCATTCTACAGCCCAGATCTGGCCCCGTGTGATTTCTACCTGTTTCCAAATATGAAAATAGAGCTGATGAGTAGTCGGTAAATGTATCCGTCTTGCAGGTTAATATGTTGAAGAGGAAGAATAATTTGGTTTTCTTATTCACATTCCGCGAACTTATAAACGCTCCCTCGTACATATAAGGCCATCAAATTCTTCATGAGCAAGTATAGGTTGTTTTAAAGATCATCGTTAAGTAAGCAATGTTCGTTGACATAGAGACTCTGTTATTTTTTATTTGAAATAAGCACATCTTTAGGTGTATTGACTATTCCTGCCTTGATTGAAGCACTTCTGCTGTTCTCTATAATTTGATTTTCAATGTAGCACTGGGCAGGACCCTAACTAAAGACTATTTGGATCACGGTTCCTACTGTTAACCTCTTAATAGATACATACATTGCAAATTAACTGTATCTCTATAAGCCATTATAGAAGTTATAACCAACTCAACAGGCCTTTTGATTATGGAGGCACAAGGTAGAATAAAACATACGAGTATATACTCGTATAAATAAGTATCCTCCACATCTGTGCTCAAGTAATTGGGAAAATACTCTTGGACGAAGACCCAAACTTCTAGCCCTACTTGTTTGTTTTTTAGATTATTTTATTTTTCCATCTTAAGACATAATATGTACTATAGATACATGTGAATAACTGAGCACCTAATATACTTACATAGCTTAATTGCTCAACTTCCTGACACAAATTTCACACTGGATTTATTTTGCCAAAAGTTGAGCTTATTTGCTTATTTAGTATTTATTTCCTTTTCCTTTCTCTTTTTTTGAGAGTACATACCACACCGTAAATATATACAAAAAATATTTGTGTTTATGTGTGTATGAGCCCATGCGTGTGCTTGCAACTTGAAAAACTTTCTTTGGTGGAGATCAGAATGGAAAACATTTAATTGTTATTTGTTTATCTGAATTCCTGAATAGTCACTTTGTGCCCAAAATGAAGGGAATTAATTATACATTAATGGCAAAACCAGCTGACGCCAGTAATTAGTGCAAATTATATATCTCTAATTAACACGCCTATTTATGTTGAGGAAAATAAATACATACATTTTTTCTACAATAAGTAAGTATATATGTACATTTGTACAAACATATGTATGTATATGTTTGCTTTTGATAGCGCTTTGTTGTCTTTTCTTTTTCGAAAAATATGAAGTGTTGTATTTCTTGATATTTATAATGACTTCTAACAACTAACCACCTAAATGATCTTAACAGTAAGTTTAAGACCCCAAATGGTGAAGTACTTGGTGAAATTCAGAAAATTATATCGGAACTCAGGTCAAACATAAGAGGCGACCGAGAAACTGGAACGTTTTGCCGGGTAGAGGCCACCTACTATTTCCCTGCTATGGAAGAATGACGGAAGGCGGGCCAGTGGGTAAGATGGGTCCAAATGTGAGGTAGGCACAGGAGCAGAGGTTTTCCATGACCACGCCCATAACTAAGATAGCTACAAATTCAATGACTACAACTCTGTATTCTAAGCTAAGATTGAGGGCATTACTGTAGATACCCAATGGACAAACGCTTCAACGGAAAAATCTACCAGATATCTGGTAGACAGTCAACCGGTAGCTCAGGCAATTAAGGCAAATAAGTACGTCAACACAAAGTGTAAATGCGTTAGCAAAAGCAAAGATGCAAACAACAGACTATCATGGTAGAATACATCTAAGTCACAAGGATGTAGAAGAAAATGAAAAGGTGCATTATCGCTCTTGCGTCGTTGGCAAAACTGTCACCAGCGACTGCCTCAGACCCTTCAGCGCCATCAAATATTGTTTACAACAGTGGGCCATAGAGAGTATAAGAACTCTTCCAAAGTAGGTATCAACGAGGCATCTACAGCTGATATATCATCTCTATAAGCAAAGTAAATTGTAATAGGCTGTGTGTTAAGCATGCACAGATGATGACGAAACGCTGGAACACTACCTTTAGAAGTGTTCGGTCTTCGGCCAATTGAGACGTCACGTCTTCCATGGATGCTCTCAGCTCTAATCTTATGGAGGTGGGAGCGCGTGGTTGGAATAATTTAAGCCAATTTTTAAAACGGAGCGAACACCTTGTTTGGATGCAAAGGAGAGTAGAATGAGCTTGCTTAATGACCACTTCAGGTCATCACAAAAACCTTGCACGTTTAATAGTAAATTTAAATATTTAAAGTAAGCTTTGAGCTTCTTTTTTGCTTATTCAATTGATAAAAGCAACAATTAAGGTGTGATAATTCTTTCGTTTTTTTGTGATCTTTTTTTTTGTGCAATCATTAAGTTAGTATTGTAGTAAAATTTTGAAAAAAAAAAACAAATTTGAATGTGTTAAATATGCATTAATATCATTAATTGAACAAAAACATAATCCATACTTGAGTTAATGGTTTTTAATTAAACTCAGCTAATCGTATTTACTACAGCGAAACTTTTTTCAAACAACTCCAAATAAAAACTTTAAAATTATTACCTTTTATCTGTAATAATAGGTATGCAATGAAATAGTAGTAAAAACCTATCAGATGATTAAATATAAATATAATACGCGCTTTTTAATGGCTGAAACGGTTTTCGGCTGAGCTCCTTCCTTAATTTGTGGTTTTGCGTCTTGATGTTTTTCCAACTAATAGACCTACCGCTTATATGGTACATCCGATGCGTCGGGTTTAAGAGTTTTTGAGGGTAAAGTTTTGTATCAGATTTATGGTTCTTTGCGCATTGGCATTGCGGCACTGACGTAGTTGAGAGAAGTTTGTGTAAAAATAAAGAACTAGTATACTAACGGATGATTATTGACTAAAATCATCATATCCTCAATTTGTTTGCATTGGAGCTATGTGATGTAGTCCTCCGATTTGATAATGATTTTCGGTGGCAGTGTATATTTGTAGATACGAAGGTGTAATATCAAATTTCATACATGTAGATGCTTTTTGATGGAATTTTTACCAAAGCCTATTAAATGTATGAAAAAATCGGTTTATATAGGCTATAAGTCATCCGAATTCGATGATTTTCAGCATCAATTTGTAATTCGTCAATATGGCCCAGAACATCAAACTTAATTTACCCGATTCTGAAACATGTTCGCTTAATAGTACTAATGCATCTGTGTACCAAGTTTTCTTAAAATATCTCAAAAACTGAGAGACTAGTTTGCATACAAACAGACGGACATGACTAACTGAACTCATCATTTTGACCCGATCGTCAGCTTTTATTTTATGTTTGGTGGGACTGGCAAGGCATCATTCACTTTGAGCTGCTTCCCTATGGCCAAGCTCTTAATTCGCATTTGTGCTGCCAACAATTATACCATCTGATGTAAGCAATCGCACAGAAGCGTCCAGTTTTGGTCGAAAAGACAGCAATTGTAATTCATCAGGACAACGTCAGACCATACACATCGATAGTGACTCGCCAGAAGGTCCAATGCCTGGTTTGAGAGGTTCTTATGAATCTACTGTGTAGTCCGGACCTCGCACCAAGTGATTACTAGCTGTTTCTGTTTATGGCAAATGATTTGGCTGGTAAAGCAAAGGCCGCAAGGTAAAAATAAGAAAACTGATTGTGCCAATTTTTTACCAATAGGGGCAAGGGTGTCTTTAAGAGAGGCATGATGATAGTGCCTTCAAAATAGAAAAGGGCAAAACGATGCATATTTAATATAAACCCGATAATTCCAACTATGGCAATTAAAGCCTTCAATTTGACTTCCGCAGACCTATATTTATTATTAAATAATAAAATTAAATTAATTTTATAGTTATTTTGTTTTAGACTAAATAATTTTATTTAAATACCGAGGATCCTCTAAACTGCAATATAATAAATATTTTTTAAGTAAATTAATTTTTTAATTTAAAAATAGTTCATATCGCGTTATTTCACGTCGGCCTTTAGTAGTTAAATTTATTTTATTTTATAAAGTTTAATATACAATAAATAAAAAGTTAAATGTACAAGCATATCAGTGTGGACACGTGATTCCAAGTCAACTCAAAGGTAAAAGTTTTAATATCACAAATTAAATTACTGTAAAATGAATGCAATAAAATCACACGACGCATAAGTAATTTGCAGCTAATCAAAATTCTGATTTTATCTCACTGAAAAATGACCAGAGCACAAGTTCAACACATGTTTATGGACATATATACGTTTATATAATATGTAAGTATATAGGTATGTATGTAGAAGAGACTTTCAAGAGGGCAAACATTGTAGAATGTGAAAAGAAGGCTGAAGTACAACAATAATAAAAAGTAATTGTAACTACACATATATATGTATATATATAAGCGGCATGCTGTTGCCACAAGTGACGTCGACACATCAAACTTTTATTAAAAAAAAAATTTTTATTTTATTTTCATGTTTATAATATATGTTACTTTTATGTGATATTTTATATATAGGTGTATATATAGTATAATGTTTGCCTAACAAACAAACCTGTGACTAAGGACCTTATAAATATATTCAACTTTGATTTACTTTTATACGGAACATATGAGCATCATTGTAACTACACTACATATGTACATATATACATATATACACATGCACATACATATACATCTGGAGCATTTGATGTTTGTGCTGTTACTGAAGTAGCTGCGCAAAAGTTCAACAATGTTGAAGTTAATTTTCACACAAAACTCAATTGTAAAAGTTTACAAAGTTACGGGGGAAAAAAATTATGCCAACCAACAATAACCGCAAAACGCACCAATGCAAATAGAGAGGGCTGGGCAATTTACGAAAAACGTACATACATCAAATATGTGTGCGCATATGTACATTGGGAAATATATGTATATACATCTATATATATTACAATATATGTGTCCATAGGTGTAAAATATATGTACTCACGCACCTACGAACGCATTTTTTTTAAAAACATGTGCATATGTATGTATGCATGTATAACCACGTAATCATGAAGTTGTGTAAAGAAATAAAGGAAATTTGCACCAAATGCAAATACAAAAACTTTGTTCTTTTGTTTATAAAAGTAAAATGAATTTGATTTTTCATATTTGCCTACAAATTCCAGCAAATATGCATATTTAGAATGAGTTATTGTTATTGTTTTTACAGTAAACATTATAAATATTATATTTAATGTTAAATTGATTTTGGGCGAATTTGAGTTTTGTTGGTATTTTATTTTACTGAGAAAATGCATAAAAAAATGAAATTTATACTTTTGAAGGTAATATACGATTTATTTGAATATTTTTATTCCAAACACTACCAACTGAACATACATACATACCTATATACATAACAGCTCCTCTGAAACTCGCTCACTTAAAAGTCTTGAATTCGCTCACTCTACTGCGATGAAATACCTCGGTATAAACTTGTGGCATTTGAAGGCCGAAATTGTAAAGAAAATACCCTTGCACATATGTCAGTGAAAAAAAAAATATTCGATCAAGAAAACCCATCGTGTCACAAGTAAAACAATGCAATGGCAAAACTACCTGGAGTGAATTTCGAATTACTCTCGCATGCAACATATTTGCTACAATAGATTGAGCTTTAAGCGATTACTCTCCCTTCGTAGTCTTCAAACAATTTTCACCAGCAAGAAATTTTGCTCGAATGAAGAGATTTTGAGTTAAGAGCTACGAAGGTCACTGACTCTACTGAGGTAAAATACCGCGAAGTAATCTCATTAAAGAAGTCCACCCAAGTGAGGCAAGTTTTTAATTGCCATTCGCCTGAAGATGGCCAAAAACGATTATTTTACATAGCAAGTATCCTCTAGATAGCCAACAAACATATGTTTATTTTAAGGATCACGATTTGAGGGGCCCTTAATTGAGAAGGTGCTGCTACACAGCTAGTTGATGTCCTCGCAAGACTAAAGGCTGACATCACTGCCGTTCAAGAAGTGGCCAAAGAAATGACTGGGGAATTCAGCCTCTATCACGAAACATTTCCAAATGGATTAAGGCTGTTCGACTTTGCCAAAGCCCGAAATTTGGTTGACTGTAGTACCAGATTTCCGCACAAGAAAATTCATCCAGACGAAGAACTAACATCGATTCTGATCGCTATCTTGTCGCAGCGAAGGTACGCGTTCGTCTCTGTGTACCATAGAACGCCCATCCATAAATTCAAGGAAGGATCGACGTTGAAAAGCTGCAATCGTAACAGGTTGTTTAACGGTTTTCTACTCAACTTGTACTCCTGCTCCTGAGAGCACTAATCAGCAACTTGATATAAGGGGATTGTAAAATGGCATCCATCTCAAACTCCCTGTGTACCGCTGCCAGGGAAACGATTGATTTTCGGCAGCGTTAGGAAAAGAGCTGGTACGATGGGTATTGTCGAACTGCAATTGAGAGAAAAAAAGTTTCAAAAATTGATCATACCCAAGTATGTAATCCGGTGACCTATGTTCAGAGCGTACTAGCTGTATGAAGGGAGCACTTTTCCACGCTGCTGAATGACAGCGAAGGTGCAACTGCCGGAGATGGTGATCCCGAAACCCCAATCGATTATGTTGAAAAATAATTTCTTTATCCCGGCTATGACGAGGTTGGAATAGCTGGTAGTGATGTCTTTCCGGTTGAACCATTTAAAAACGGTGGTGAAGAGCTGACAAGGTGCGTGCATCAGCTTCTTTGCAGAATATGTTCCAACGATTGGAATTTGAGTGTTCTTTGCCGAATAAGGAATAAGAAAGGGGATCCCATGGTCTACGGCAATTACCGTAAATATTGCATATGAGATCCTATCGAGAGCCTTATATGAAAGACTATCATCATCAACAAACTAATTTGACCTTATCCACCATTGAGCAGGTATTCATCATTAGACAAATTTTGAGAAAAGACCCTTGAGGAAAGTATCGATTATCACTAGTTTTAAAACTGTATTCGACAGCTGTCTCTACAGATTTGATAAGGAAGCGAAGTGAAAGATCTGGTAGTGCACGAAGACAGGACGAAATACATATACACTGCCAACATCGCGTTGGAGACTCGGATTTCACGTCACCGTTAACAGTCATAAATTCGATCTTCGTGTATGGTGATATTTTGGTCAACTGAAAAGTAAGGTTCTCTCTCGACGAACTAAGACAAAACTCTGCAAGCCCGCCAACATCCCCGTCCTGTTATATGGTGTAGAAGCGTGGATGCTCTTGACATTCGATTAGTCGGATTTGGGAGTCTTCGGAAGAAAAGCTTTGTGAACGATTTATTTACCTCTGCGTATTGGCAAGGTCAAATACCGCAGACAATAGACCGATGAGCTGTACAAACTATAGGCAGTTATTAATATAGTACACTGAATAAAGAGTCAGCAGCCACTATGACTTCCAGCTTTGGAAGGAGGGGAAGATATACTCGTGTGGTAGTCTACCTTTGAGAAATGGCGAATTCCATGAGACGTTATTGTCATAGTCCCCGAGCGAATTAGGTCCTGTCGTCCGGATGGACAAAAGCTCTCAAGCACTAAAACTATCCGATTCACTACCCGTTCATGGAATAAAGCGGCTTGCTATTATTCAAGCCATGATCACCATCCTCCTAATCCCTTTAATGTCGAAAGTTCTCTTCTCTCTGCCCTCATAATTTAATGCTAGGAAAATGCTAAACCTGAAACACAAAATCATATTGGCCGATTAGCGAAGTGAACAAAAAAATTGTTGTGTTTTCTTCATTATTTACCCAAGAAATACAAATCCAAAGTATGGCTACGTCAACAAAAAGGAAGCAACAAATGAACAAGTGCTCAATTTCACCACTGAGCATTATCATTGCAACATTCGCACTTTGAAAATTCGCCTTTTGCAAAATTTTCACAATTTTCAGAATTTTCAGCAGTGGCGAAGGGATTTCACTTGAAAGCGTTTACTTTGTTGTACCGTAGCAGATTGCCTTCGGACGCTGTCAGCTTAAGTCGGAAAGCCATCTGAAACAACAAATTGCTGATGATGTTGTTCTCTCGCACGGAGCAGTTGAGGTTGCATTGAGTGAGTTTGCCTTGGGCACTTTTTGTACTTTTAACCTTTCTTAACTCAACGCAACAACACAACGCAATTTGCATGTATGACTGCCTTTGTGGGTGCGGTTGTGTGTGTATGGAGTATCTTATAAGTGTGTAGCTACTTATAAAATATGTTTTGCCTTGATGGAATTTTATGCAATTGCTTTCTGACGCTCTCTGCCACTTTTGCATTGTTTTTCCTCCTGTGGCTCTTTAATGCAAAATATATGTTTTCTTCTGATTGTGGTATTTTTTACCATTTGGATTTACTCGCTAGACAAGCACTGAGATAAAATAAAAATTATTTAATTTTACTAGAAGTGTTTTCCTTGCATATGCATAAAAATATATTTGTTGTTATCATGAAAAGTGTGGGAATTTTAACAAGAAGGGAAGAGTTAAACTCAGATCGGGTTGAATAAATTTGCCTGCCGTTTATCTTTCCAAAGTGGTATCTTTACTGTAAGTAAGTTATCTCCATCTAACTTACGGATAATTATTTGTAAGGCAAAAGAGTTAAATTTTATGTAATTTTTTATCAATGTCCTTAATATGATCGAAAATCGCTGCAGCAGTTCAAAGCGCAAATAATTATTATTTTATAAAATAGAATTATCCATTTTGTGGTTTCAAAAGTATAGGGTTGTATTTTCATATCTGCCAAACTTAACTGTCAACCCAAGCATATTTTGTTTTAGTTAACAGTCGGGCATTCATGAAAATGAATCGCTTAACAACCGCATAATGCGTTAAAATTGTTAAAAGTTATTACAAAAAAAGTGATACAAATGTGACCACGTTTCGTGGCTTAAGAGAAGATTCTGTTGCGCAAAATGGTTCAACTACTCAACCAATTGGTAAAAATTTAAAGATTTAAAAGCCTGTGTGTCATCCTTTGTTCCATCTCAAATATCGCTACAGTAGTTCTCAAGAGCTGAGACGGCATAATATGGCTTATTTTGCACTTGGAATTACATTCCCATCCATATAAAGTCCAGCTCATACAGCAACTGCAACCAGCTGACCACTCATAATGCCGTACTTACGTCGATTAGGTGCTGGAGCAACAAACAGTGGATTTTTGAATAAAACTTTCTTTAAAAACGAGACACATTTATCGCTCGTGGGATACGTAAATAAGTAAAACTGTAGGTTTTGTTATTCCAAGAATCCTTCCGTGCGTTTTTTGGTCAGGAAGTGTGATTAGACCTTACTTTTTTGAAAACGAAATCAAGGAAGCTGTCACTGTCTATTCAGAGTGTGTGATTTGAGCCCGTTAGATTTTTTGTGAGGTTACGCGACCGTGCTTATGAGGACCAACCTTTACTCTTGAGCACAACCAACTTTCGACGTTTTAAATACATTTTATTTACGTTTATTTTCAAAATCGCAAAATTTATAACCCAGCAAGAATGAAAAAGGTAAATTTTGGAAAAATATATGGTCTTAAGCAGTTCCATAAAACTAAAACCCAAAAACAATTCAACAGAACAGTGACTCGAAAAAGCAGTTGTAAATTTTTTTATATTTGAAGCATTTTAAAGAAATAAAAAATAATTTTTTAATTACTTTATTCATTTATTTACTTCATTAGACATATAAAATTGATCTCATTTGACAATGTTTAATCAAAATTTTACAGATGAAATAGAGAAACTTTTTTAATAAATATTTTTCCCAATTTTGTAATAGATATGCCAGCGTCACGCGAAAAATTATTTTAATAAAATCTTTTTTATTTGCTGCAGCCCAGACCAATGTCAAATCAAAATAGAAAAAAGTTACAAAGGTGTCAGAGATTGGTAGGCGCTCCGAGTGCGTTTCTAACATGAAACTAAAATGCTCGTCATAAAAAGTCATCAGCCGTTCAAAGGAGGCTTGGTATACACTGTGAGTGCCTCCAATTGTTAAAAAACTTTAAGGAGCACACTATAAGTCGAGGAGGAGCTCAGACGAGAATCATTTCAGCGGTTATAAAATACCGTTCGTATAAGTAGATTTAATTTTTAAAAATAATAAATAGATTTCTCATTCCTCTAACTCTGCTGTTTTTTTTACATTCATGCATTAGTCAGCACAAAATTAATGGACAAAGCATTTCCTAAAATATATCATTAATACAACAAGCCATTTGACATGCAACGAATAATTTGTCACATATTTTCATCAGGTACGTCATAATAATGAAGGGTAACTTTGCGTGACATATGTTTTGTGTGTGTTGAGGTGATGAATAACTGCAGCAAAAATGCAAAAAAAAGGCATTTGCCAGAAATGATTAATATATTTCCTTATTGCCTGATTATTACATGCAGTAGAGGGTGATACTGTGAAGAGTTTTTTAATTTGTATAAAAAAAATAATAAAGCAACATTTGAAGTATGAGCATTTGGGAGAAAAAAGAATTTGTGGTATGCAAATGGGAATCGTTGTCTTTAAGGGGTTATATCCACTTGTAATTTTCAAAAAATCCATTTTTAAATTTTCGAATGCACATATATTTGAGAACATTTTCTGAAAATCTGAAGTTGATCCGACAAACAGTCTCGGAGATTTGATCATATCATTAAAGAGGTCTCGTGACGTTCGAAAATAGGCGAAGCGCAAGGCGGAGTAGCTTAACTTAGTGTAATTGGTTCGCAAAACTTTAGATGGGTTTTTCTTGAAACACTGTTTTCAGAGTCGGTGTGGAAAATTTCTCTGAAACGGGTTAAAATTTTCACACGACCTTCTAAGTCATTATTTGTTAGGTAATGATTGAAAGAATGCAATTTTTTGACAATAATTACGATTTTTTCCACTTTGAAGTGTACAATTTCTCACAAAAAATTAATTTTTTGTCTGAAGCCGCCATTTTGTCAAAAATCAAAATTTTCAATACTACTTCGATCATTACCCGTATTCATACATTATAGTACTAAATTCTTTTGGTTTCCGGGTTTCAGATAATTTGAAGCAGAAATATCTTCCTCACCGCCAGACACCTTTTTTTGGAGGCCCTTCTGGAGACCGGTTACAGGAACAATAGGATCCAATATTTTCTAAAATGAATCGTTTTTTGTTAAACGACATTAAGTTCTGTCTATTAACATTATTTCTATTAATTTACAGAATAAAATGCCTCTTAAAAAAAAAAATTAAAAAGACAAAACATTTGTTTTATTTTGCAAGTTGATATTATATAATCTCTTTGTTAATTGGGCCAGAGAAGGGATCCCGAAACGGAATTTAGTATCGTCTCTCCAACTGTAAAATAAACTTACAAACAGTACGTAAAGCTCTTGATAAATAAATAATCGTAATACCAATAGCAATTATAGCCAAGTGCTTTACCCAAATCCAAACGGATTCGTATAGCACTCTTCTGTGCAAAGTAAATCGCCTCTCGAAATTTTGTTTAAACCACTTAGCTAGATATAGAACATATGCTTTTTTAAAACATACCACAAACTTTTACTAATGTCATATGATTTAGCCAGATTGGAATTTATATTGCGAAGAATAATTGCCTGCTTCGAATATAAAGAGTTGTTCACCTCAGTTGACGGCATTAGAGATGTAAACCTGATGCACATGAAAGTTTGCTTTGGTAGATGTTGGTTCTTATAGAAATTGCTTGAGGCGAGGTAAAAGAAAAAGTTAACCCACATCCAATGGTTTTGCAATTCCGCGTTTTTCTCATGTAGGTATTAAATGTCACAAAAATCTATATATAATACATATATATATATTGGGTTGTATCATAGGTTCGTAGAGTTTTTTTCACAGAGATTTATTTGAACAAAAACAATAATTATAATAATAAATTTATCAATGATGTATTTTCCGTTACTTTCCGACCTTCTCCCACCTCTCGACCAATTTGTTGATGTCGTTTCACCAAAGCTCAGCCGGTCTGCTGTCGAAGAAGTTGTTAAGCCAGATTTTAAATTCCTCTTTGCCATCGAAGATAACTCCCTCATTTGGTTTGACAGAGAGCGGAAAAGGTGATAGTCGGTATGTGCAAGATCCGGAGAGTACGGTGGATGCTGAAGAACCTATTCGAGCGCTTGGAGTGTTGTTTTGACGCCTTGGCCAATATGAGGCCTGGTTTTGTCTTGGCCTTGTCTATCAGATATTTTCAGCCGAATAACCTCATTTACGTGGTTCAGATAGGCAATGTATACCTCCTTGTTGACGGTGTCATTTCGTTCGAGCATTTCTCAGTGCACCATGCCTTACCAATCCCACCAAACGCAGATCATGGCCATTTTTTGGGTGAAAATCTTGCTTGACTCTCGGCCTCTTTTGGGGCCACCCACTTCTTTCTGTGTTTCACAATGAATGCGTACATACACCATTTCATATCTCCCGTGATTATTCGATACAAAAAGCGCTTTTTGTGCCCACGTTTTGCTCGACAGAGAAAAAACATTTTTCCTCCTTCATGTTTGATTGCCTTGGAGTTTGAATACTTTGGCTTACTTTCCAAGAAGTAGAGATGAGACCGATTTATTCGGAAGGCAAAAGTTATAGAAAATTAATCTAAATAAAACTTAAGCTAAATTTTTTAATTGCGGTCGACCCTCGGTGGGGAACATCAACCCCTCCGAGTGTATTTCTGACATGTACTAAGGCTCCTCATAAAAAACCATCAGCCGGTCAGAGGCGACTTAGTACAAACTGTAAGTCCCTTCATTTGTTGGAAAAACATCAAGACGTATAACCACAAATTGGAGGAGGAGCTCGGCCGAAAATCGCTTCAGCGGTTACAAAGCGCAAATTATATTATATTATTTGTATTTATGGTTCGATTAACTTCACAGTTGGAATAAAGAAATGTATGTATAACATCAATATAAAACCCTAAAACTCAGCTAATCAGAACGAATATATTGTTTACAATAAAACTATAATTTATTTCGCGTACGTAAAACATATGATAAGGCTTCAATAATAGCTATGTAGGTTGACAACTAAGGCTTTAAATATGTCTTCTTGTTCTTTTTCTTCTTACTTACTGACATATATACCACTTACGCGAATATAGCCGAGTAAACAACAGCCGCTGTCCTTTAATTTGCTGTCATATACCAATGTTGTCGTAAATTTCATACAGATCACCGTTTCATCAGTTGCGATATTCGCCGTTCCCTACTCGTAAAGAGCCATACATCTTGCGCAAATCTCTTCTCTCGTAAACTTCTAATGGTGACTCAATAGATGTAGTCATTGCCCTTCGTACCATATAACAAGACGGTAGTGATAAACGACTTCTAAAGCTTCGTCTTTCTTCATCAAGAGAGGACTACTCAGTCCAAAGAAGTATATGGTGGCAAGAGATCTGTTGCGTTCGATTTGCTGACATTGTTGTTGGTGTTAATACTCGCTCCAAGAGAGTCGAAGTTATCTACAACTTCAATGTTATAACTGACATTCCCAGTCCCATACGCTTTGCTTCCTTATCCAATCTGGAGTAAGCAAATACCACGGCGCGGCTGTTGAGCCCATGCATCATGCATCTCATATTATTTTCTCTAGCAATCCACGTTTGTTATCGAGCGGCTTGGATAGGTCTTACCCGATTGTGGCGGAGCTTTTGGCGTTGCTTTACATTAGTTTGCACATCCGCATAAGTTTTGCTAGAATACCGAATACAGGCATAGCGGAGTAGAGGCAGCTCCTATTCGTGCTGTCGAAGGCTGTTCTAAAATCGACGAAGATGTGGTGAGTATCGATATCTTTTTCACGGATATTTTCTCTAGACCTAAAGTCACATTGATAAGGTCCAATCGGTTTGTTGGCTGTGAGCTTTAGTCATTCACACAAAATGCTTGGTTGGACGTTATATGCGGTACTAGGCTCAGGTTGCGGGATCCCTCTTTTTGTGTATTGGGTAGAACACACTTAGGTGCCAATCATCAAGCATGCTTTCACCCCACTATATTTTGCAAATAAGCTGAAACATGCATTTATCGGCTCTTTGCTGCCGTATTTGATAGTTTTGCTGTCAACACATCGGCCCACGTTGCTTTGATATTTTTCACGCCCACAATTGCTATTCGAACTTTTTCAAAGTCAGGCAATGTGACACATCTGTTATGACAATGAAACATCTATCTGCATCAATTGGGAAGTCTCAGTCTCAGTCATAGATATTTTGTATCAATATTTAAAATTTTATTTAATCCTAATAACCAATTGGCTAATCTCAGCCAAATTCCTTGATCCATTCATATGAACGCCGATGTTGAAGATTTAACTAAAACTTTGAATGTACGTGTATGTATGTAAATGTATTTTATTATATGTACATGTACTTACTTATTAAAAACACTTAAAATCCTTTAAGTAAGATGTTTGTTACTTTATATATGACATGGCAAACAATACTCGATTATCCTTTAATACTTTCACGAACACAAAAATATTGTACAAAAATTGCAACATTTATCAAACTAAAAGCTCAAAAACTTTACATTCTTGTACGAATACATACAAACATATGATATATCCATTTACGATAAATACATATAGTGCAGTAGAACAATGCCTCTGCACAATTTACCACATTTCACTTTTATCATCTATACCATTTCCCTTGCTGGCAATTATTGATTCAGGATAATTGTTGCATGTGGACAGATGTGCTGTCGTCAGCAGTGTGTCGGGGCGCGTGCTGGGTGAAAGCATTGAAAGCGCACGGAAGAATGACGGAAATCACTGTTACATTAGCATAAATTGATTGCTACTACTGTGCACAATGGATGTTGAGTAATATGACATATATATATACATGTGTACGTACATGTGGGTTGAGATATATGTATTACTTATATACTTACATACAGCATAAACATATGTACATACATTCATGCCGCAAAGCAAGCAAATGCTTCTTTATAGATATTTGTTTGTCTGTATATACATATAATCGTACATGTATGTAAATATGTATATACGAAAGTGCATTTATAATAATCATGTCTGTGCACAACGAATATTTTCTGTTTAATGGAAATCGATTTTTGACAATATGCAAATCGACACTGTCCGCATGTAATTCCTGTTCAATGCATTACCGACTTGGTATGGACATACATGTACCTATGTATAAATATACTTATAGCAGATAGATAAATATTTTATATACGATGTATGTTTGTTTGTCAACATATTCTGCATTTGCTGCTTCAAATATACATACATACATACTTATACATATGTACTCGTATTTATGTGATTTTAATAGAATATTTTTATAAAATGACCAATGACCAAACAAATGGTCAGGAAGGATATGTAAACTTATTTGGCAAATCGAATAGGAATTGGATATTGGTAATCAGAGAAAGTGTGCGCATACAAAAAATATGAAATCCAAGAGTATGATTCAAGTGCTATGTTTTGTACTTTTCTTTATTGGAAAGTGTGAGTTTTGAAATTTTTGTGAGTGAATTTTTTTTTTTCGTTTCATCGTAAAAAATATAAATTAATAATCAACTAAAAGTTCATTTAATATTATAGGTACATATATCAGTTTTATTTTAATTAACGTGCTTTATAAAATATGAGTAAACTCGATAATACCAGTACAATGAAATAAACTCAAAGTTAACTTCATTTTTGTGGCCACTTGTGCACTGCCAAAAAATGGTATACCATGATTTTCTATATTTTCAAGTATTGAAGTTTTATTATACTTTTTTCTGTGGGTTTAATGGCATCGCAACTACTGCTAAATTGACTGTAACATTCAATTGCCCAAAAGCCACAAAAATCACGCACTTAAACAGCACTTTAAACTAATTGAATTAATCAGCGAATTAAAGTAGTCAAAGTTCAATTCAACACACTGCTACACTTGAGTGGTGGGGGGTGTGGGTCTACGAACTGCACGTAGTTGAAATTAAATAACAAGTCGATGGCCGGAGCAGTAAAAAAAAAATCAAAAACAAATTTAAAAAAGTGATAATGCAGCTAAGCTATTTCTAATAAAATTAATGAAATAAGTAATGAATTTAATTGGTTTGGAATATTTATAAATATGATACGAGTATTCTTTAACCGCTTCTGTAAAATTATGTACTCGTTAAAAATTTTTCATTAGCACAAACTGAACTTAGGATGCTTTATTAGTTCTTATTTCTGAGTGTCTACCATGATACAATAACATAAAGATAGTTTCATTCTCTTTTAGCAGTCGACTTCATAGCAATCTGACATTAAACGTATTCCGCATTTGTCGTATTACCAGAAAAAACCATCTCCTTTGCATTCAAAAATAAGCAAGGCCTGTAAAAAATTTATTTCAAACAAAAAAAAAAAAATAAGAATTAAGAGTTCTGTTGGGTTTGTTCGAACCAAAACGCCGATTTTTTCAAAAAGCCTGACTACTGGCCTGTATTTCCACATATTGATCTAGGTAAAATAAATATCTATGTTCCAAATACTAAGCAACTTAAACCATAAGTGCGACTTATCTGGACAGATCAATCCCAAGTTCACTTTCTGTAAGAAAAATGTTCCCCAGCGAGCTACCTCTGAACCAAATTTCGTGTAATTCGAATGATTTAAAAATTATTTTTTATATTTTTTTAATTATTTTTTTTTTGCGCCTACATCTCAAAGTTTGAGGTTTAAGCTATTGGTTGATCCCTGAGTCATTCAGGACAAAGCCTTTCATATATAGAAAAAAAAAGAAAGAACAAATATTGAAAATAGATATAGGTAAGTTAACCTGAAATCGTGAATTAGATTGAACTGCTTACAATCTTAGTACGTTGCCAACATATGTATGTATGTATTTATGAAAATACATCTGTTTATAAAGGTATATATGTATGTAAATTGTCTGTAACAATTGCCTAAAAATTTCAGTTACATCTAAATTAGTTATGTTTTTGATTAATGTTTTTTAAATGACTGAAATGTATGCAAAATACCATTATTTTTAAGCAACTGATAAATAGTATTCTTTGCCTTTATATCATAATAAAATCTGAAGGTCTCTATTACCTCTATCAATATATGTCAATTACCATTACATCAGATAGCATTTTTTTTAATTTTTGCGGCAACATATAGAAAATTTTTAATATAAAAACAATCAGTTTCCAATTTTCATATTCAAAATCGCATAGAAGTGTGTGTAACAAAGATATAAAATATTTGTTTGCACCAAGAAGAAGACAGATGCTCCTCTGTGTGGAATGCCAATTGTCGAAATGTCAATAAAATAAAACAGTAGAAATTGCACGAAAAATAGTTTGGAACCACTTGAAAATGGCTGGATACATAAAGAAGCTCTATGATTCGATGCCACTTGAGCTGGCGAGAAAAAACCTCGTGAACAAAATTTCCATCTGAAAATCGCTACTGCATGGTAGCTGGTGATGAAAAGTGGATCGCTCACAGCAACCTGAAATGCAAGCGGTCGTGGTGAAAGAGTTGTGGTATTCAAGCCGAAATTGATGGCCAGGAAGACTCTCTTGGTTGTTTTGTGGGCTTGGCAAGGAATTATCCACTATGAGTTGCTCCCCTTTGGGAGGAGGGGAATTATATTATTTAGCAGTGACTCATCTGAACATCCGAAAGCTTAGTTGGGAGGTTATTATGCATTCACTTTATAGTCCAGACCTCAAACGAAGTGAGTGATTTGGTTGGTGAAGAATTGACCAATAGAAGCAAAGGTTTATATGAGAAAGGCATAAATAATAACATTGCCTTAAAAATTGAAAAAGTCATCAAGAAAAACGGTTCATACTTAACATAAATCCGACTATTATAACCATGGTAAATAAAGCCTTTAATTTAATATAAAAATTGGATGTCTTTCTTTTATGTAGCTAATTACGGGTAACTTACTTAAAATATCGTCTTTATTTTAGCCGATCGTTCTAAAATTTGAAAGGAAGACTAATATAGTAATTGCAAAGGATTTGGAATTTTTAGATTTAACGAAAACAAATTGAAAGTCACCAACTGACCGAACTTTTGTTAATCCCTTTGTAAATTTCCGATGCGTAAGCCCTGTTTTATGCTTAAAAAGTATCTACACGAAAATATTTATAATATAACAAATTGATGAAAATAAGTAAAGGAATTTACCCAAAATATTTCCCGAGTTCCGATTTGCTTAGAAAAATAAATAATGAAATAATGACTTTCCAATTATGTTTAAGCCCTTAATTTGTGAATGGTATTTAATTTTATTCATTACTTATAAATTCGTAAATTACTAGTGTATCGCTCCTAATAGTAGTGGACTGTGATGTTTGGAAAGGAACAACTTGTGCTGCATAATTAGTTTATTCTTATGAGTAAACTTACTTAATTAAATTATTAATTTTTAATTTTATTTATTTTTTAATTTGCCTTTGTCTACTTTGAATGGAGACGTTTGATATTGGTTATTTGAGTATAGGTTTTTTAAGATTTAGAAAGAGTAACCATTGAATAATGAGAACATTATGTTGCATTTATAACGCAACGATTTATTTTTTAAAAATTATAGCTATTTTTTGTTAAGTTTCAGTTCCTAAAATATTTAATTTTACACCACTGCTACAGTACTGAAATTATCAATATTTTCTTTTATATACTGCATCATTGAAAGATGGCTGCAGCACTATTTTCTTGCCGATTTTCCGAATTATCTCTATTTTCAATTTCAGAATTTAGTATATTTTTACTTTAATATTATTCGTTAATTAAAAATTTCTTTAGTAATTAATAGTTTCCTCTCTGAGTTGTATTCACCTTCGGCTACTGATGTCTCAAGTAAAATACTTTTTATGAATGTAGGAAATAAGAGTGGAATATCTCTTTAACTCGTTCTGAGCTTAGCTTTCCAAACGGATTGTGACAAAAGTTTTTACCGTAAATTAATTCCTCAGATATTATTATTACTACTAATCTCATATCACGATTATACTGGTTATGTTGTGAGTTAGAAGCAACACAGTCTGCCATTTCTTTTTATATTTCTGCGTCATTTCCAAGCTTAAGGGCAGTAATTAAATTGTACTTTGAAGAATTCTAAGTGTTTTTCATACACTCATACCACAATTAGCTAACCGGAAATTTTTTTTGTTCAAAAAACTGTGACTTTTGAGCACTCTAATTGCGGAATTTATCTCTGTTGACCTTTAATTGTTGTTCCTGAGTGCGGGAAGTTTGCCGACATTCGTCGAGGTAACCTTTTTAATATTGTCTTATATACGAACAAGTACACTTTTATATATTTTATTATATTTTATTTTTCTTTTTCATCTTTCATTTTATTTTTTCAAAGTTTTATCTACTTTTTTATATTTTTATCTTCCCTTATTTCTACTGCCCCTTTTTCTTTTGTTTGTCGCTTGTGGTTTTCTTTTTTTTTGTGAGGGCTGTCTAGTTTGTTGGTTGTTTGCGGCCATCTCACTTGTAACTAATTATTTTGTTCTGGACATAAGCATCATTAGCCGCAACTGCGACGACCACAAAGTAAAAGTTGTATTCCTATTTGACAAGAACAACAAGAACATACAACAAACAATATTCCATATATTATATAATAGTAGTGTGTATGCCATTAGCAAACATCAACTTCAAGTATATTTATACGAGTATATATACCCAGTAGAAAATGTCACTAATTTCTGGTTTTCGATAAGAAAAAGAGCGATCTACAACATTTAAATACATGAAGTGGCATTGTTAAAAATATCAAAATGATCGGGAATCTATATATGATCTATATAGCATTTTTCCTGAATGACTGACGGATGGACCCACAGACTAAACCTCTCTTCGTACAGACCTGAAGCTTGGATGGTGTGTTCTGATTACGACTTATGCACTTTATAAGAACGGATTTTCCGGATCTGCGACATATCTATCGGAAAAATCGAGAAGGGGACCTGGAACCGATCTTTTAAAAAAATTTTAATTATCCTTTGATACATAAAATTTAGCGTTAGTCCCAAACTACCATCGGGAACACTTTTTCCTTCGGGAAATGGGTCTGGAATAGATTCGATTGTTCTATTTTAAAATAATTTATTAGTATAATAAAATCAGTTATGTAAATTCCATGGAGACGGAGTAGCGGGAAAAGTTTGGTATATATGGCCAAATCGACATCCTGACTTGATATTTCATCTGATTATTTCCATGATTTTTAGCAAGATTTGTATGAACATTTGAACATTGAACGCCGGGAGGTTAACCATGGGCTGACTTATTCAAAAAAATCTTACTTGCGGTTCAATTTATTTGAAATTCGTTACAAAGGCACTTTTTGTACAGATTAAGTAGTCTTTCACTATTGTTCCTTACAATACCAGTTAGAGGAGAGAGATTCTGTGCATGTTCTGTGGAAGAGAAGACATGAGTAGGAAATAAATAATAGTGTGGCCCAGGTGGAAAATAGTGTTAAAAATTCTTGAGTGCAAAGAAATTCTACGAAAAATTGATGAGACTTCCTAGACGAATGAGAGAACGAATTAAGCGACAGCAGACAGTCGGAGCTTACTGGGTTTCAAGAGAAAAGCGCTTCTCCTCTCACCTAAATGACAGTAAAAGGCAAATCTTCGGAGATGGTGAGCGATGATAATAGAAAAGATATTCAATCACTTGATTGTGATTAAGTTAGAATGACGGTTTCCCACTAGAGGCTTAAAAATGCGACGGAAACTAATGGCTTACCAGCTGAGCTATTCAAATGATGCAACTAAAATCTTATAAGATATGTACATCAGGTTCTATACGGAATATGAAGAGCCACCGTGAAATAAAACATCTCTATATTCCATATTTCCAGCCAGCCTTGTAATCGAACGCCGAACCACTCTTTGAAAAAGATATTTCTTTGGACTGAGCTTGGAATTGAAAATTAATGTCATCGTTTGACGAACAAAGATCAGGCTCTGCAAGTTGCTCATAATACCTGCCCTGCAATGTAGTACAGAGACTTGAACAATTACAAAGTGACGGATATTGACTTCATTATGAAGATCGGTAGAAGGCTGTCTTGATCCACTTGTTGTTTCCATTTGGCACCTAACTGCGGCAATGAAGAAAATACTGGCTTCCGGTTGTTGACTCAGCTATAATTATTTAAGTGGTGCGTATACGCCAATTAAGAAAAAGAAGAAGTTTTTTTCAAGCCTCTACCAAATGGCTGATGGATCATTATAGGTTAATATTTCATTTCCTTAATTTACGCATTAAAATATTCTCCTATTGTATGTTGGCCTTGCCCAGGGTGCTAGCGCATAAATTGCTAACTACTCGGCTACTCAGTCATATTAGATTTTTCTACTGGGTATATAAATACATGGCATTACGTCACAGAAACAACTACTTCTATCTGTGCGTCACATCAAGGCTCATCTTCTGCTGGATTCTTGATGATTGTGTTATTCTCTTGTTTACGTAGAGATTTCTGTTATAGCTGTTGCTGTTGCTGTTGTTGTTATTATTGTTTTGTTGTTGTTGTATTGTGGATGCCTTAATTGTCTGGCAATGGTGACTTTAGTCTTTTCATTTGTGGTTAAATGTATTTATACACTTGTTTTTTTTGTTGTTGTTGTTGTTGTGTTTTACTTTTACTTTTCGTTGCGCTTTTTGTACACAGTAATTACGTTAAGTGCCTTAAACCATGAGATAATCAAAATGTTTAGAACCCTAATAATTTTTGTTAAGCGCAACAAAATACATTTAATGGGCTGGTTGAGGTGGTTTTTACGGTTAAAACTTTATAAAACCACCGTATCGTGCTTGGATAAATGCTGAATAGTTGCGTGAGCTTGAAGCACATGGAGGTGGCCTTATTGTTGTTGTCGGAGAAATAAATCAGTTTAGAAATATTTTTTTGTGTTGTTGTTTTTTTCACTGATTTGTGCCAGAAAATATTTCCTGCTTCAATCAAGCTCACGTTTCCGTAATTTAAGTTTTACTTTAAGTTATCGCACTTTAAGCGTGAGTCCTTGCCGTGTGCTTAGAATACTACCTACTCGTATATGTATGTATATGTATATACTATCTTACCAGTCATCCTTTGAGTCATTAATTTCACTTTTTAACGACAGCCGCATTACATTACATGGCAACATCATACTTGAGATTGAAAATAATTATTTTGTATGCACGTATAATGAGTTCACCTCACGAAGATGATATTTATGTATGTAGCATGAGGTATGTATGTTTGTATGTACATATGTATACATTCTCGGTGCATGAATAAAGGAATAGCTGAGCATTTCGCTGGCATGTCGATATGCTCCGTTTTTCCTGGCAACCAACTTCAGGCCTTCACAGCGTTGCGGCATAAAAAGAGTGTTATTTCAATTAGGATGTGACTGTCATGTTACCTCAAACTCTGCCGCGCCACCACCACCTGTCGCCTTGCTGCCTTTATGTTGGTTTGCGCGCAGCATATGAACTCTTAGTTTGGAGTTTGTACAAGTCAACACATATGTTCTCATCCAGTTATACACATACTCTGTTATGAGTATGTACATATATATGTGTGTGTGTATGTATGCAAGCATATTCGCGCTATCTAAACTGTATGCATTGCTCCACTCTGGTGTCTGTCTACGCGTGTGGCTTTTTTGCTTCACTTTGCTTGAACACATGCAACATGCGCGCCAACTCCATCTACTTACTGCGTCGTGCGCCAACTTTTGTCGACTTTGCTGATTTTTTCCTCAGCAGGGCACATTAATTTAATTTTTTCTTACATAGTTTAGTAGAAAACTTTATATTGTTGAGTTTGATTTTTTTTGTGTTTTCATCTTCTTCTTTATATCCTTAATTGTGTGTGCAAAAGGTGTTAAGCCCATTAAGAGTGATAATTTAATTTTTTTCTTCAATATACTTTCGAGGTGCATTGGTGGTTGAGACCTCAAAACTTGCTCTTATGCTTTTATAGTTTATATATGTATGTAACGATTTTTAAGTCTACCAAAATTTCTACTTTAACTTTATTTAAAAGGTAAGGAAGAAGAAGACTTAATAATACTTTACTTAATAAAGTCTTATTTCCGGCATTAATGAGAAAATGTGAGAGTCATTGGACGAGGAAAACCCCTAGAAACGCTCTGATGTTGCTTCACTTACATGGTGTTAATGAAATGAAATTTAAAATGAAACGTGGTGTTTTGGTATGTGAAATGTAAAAGGTCCGAAATCCTTTAAAATTTTAGCAACAACATGTCTACTTGAAGTGAATACTGTCTAAGCGAGTGGGAGGAGACTGGCCAATGTATTCAAATTGTTCACCAGGCTCGTTGCAAAAAGTGATATATACCAAATGCTATAAGAGGCATCTGACCGATCGCAGACGCCAAACGCTTACCATTCAAGTAAGCAAAGATAGGAAAACGCTAATATATAAGATGATCAGATAACTGATCTAGACCACAGGATTGTAAATTCCATTGTAAACAATAAGTAGTTTAGTTGAATCACTTCACTGATCGTTTCAAAGTTCCATTTTCGCATATACATATGCATGCTTGCATGTAAAAACATTCCAACTTACGTACATATGTACATATATGCCAGAAAGCAAATTTCAAATTGCAGACAGCAATTAGTTAGCGCCGAAAGTTATGGAAGGGTTTACACTCCTCACGTCAACACAACCTAAATTTTAAAAATCTATTTGTATCAAAAAAAAAAAAAAAAAAAAAAATTGTACATAAAATAAAACAAAAATTTGCATATGAACGTAGAATTATGTAAATAAGCGTGTCTGTAAATTTCGCTGAGCTTAGAGCAAGGACATGAGAACCGCCCATATATCCTTTTTTTCAAAATCTGAATTTTTGCTTTATTTATAATCTGGATGTACTAGAAGCTAATAACAATTATACAATTCATAATTTTTTACCACAAAACAAGCAATTTTCTTTGAATTTTGGTTATCGCAAAAATTAATTTTTGTAATTAAGCAGACCTTCGAATCGGACAATTGAAATATCGCAGGATAACATCGTGCTGAAAATACCAGTAGCGGAAGATGAATTAGTTAGTGTTAATTTGCAAATTACAATAGTTGGACTCTAAAGCTCTAACAGCTTGTAGTTTTTCTTACAATGATTTTAATGCACAGTAAACTGATAATGAACTTAATCATATTGAACAATTACTAAATTGGTGTTGGGGAAATAATTTGAAAACCTTAAAAACTCTCAACACATACATACAAACATAGATACTTATATTAATATCTCAGCTTTTTATTTTAGACAATTGTTGTTGCGAACATTAAAATTAACTGAACTCTGTTTTAAGCTTTTTCAATTATTTTTTTTTTGAATTTGTTTTTTTGCTGCGCGCAACTGTAGACTGCATTAAACTTTAGGACGCACTTTATCAAGCCACTGGAAGTTGGTAAATTGTCTGGGTAGAGCCACTCAACTAGCCACTAGATACCACATCCTTATTTCAGTGTAATCAAATGGACGTGCCTGAAATTGTTAAGTGCAATGAAGCGCAATGAAGCGCTGGAGAGAGGCAGAGACTGTGCGAATGAAGTTCACTAAAACAAGACTTGAGTAGTTTACTTTGAAAGAGTTTCGAAAGAAGAATTATAAAATAAAAGAATATTAAGTTGAAGTTACGTGTAGTTAACTCAAATATAAATTAAAGATCTGTGGAAAGGAGCGGAATTAATTTAATTTTAATTTCCTTGGTTTACGCAAGTTATATGCAATATTCATTTTCTTCTATATGTAAAATCAAAAATTTAAATTAAATAAGGAAAATAATGTTAGATTTCAGAAAATCAATTGCAAAGCTTTTTCATGTTTTACTATTCTTAATTATTTTATTTGGAATGTTTCATAATATATTTTTTTAAATTAGAAAGTGAGAAACATACTTTTAAATAAATTAAATATCTAGCACAAAAATAAAAAAGTCAAAAATTCTATTAATATCAGATAATATTTTGAAACAAAATTTGTGTGAAACTATCTTGTTTTTTTTTTTGTTTCATGGTTAAAATAATGTTCGTAAAAAACTTTAAAAATCATATTGCTGAAGTGTTGTCATTATGACATGAGCTTATCGAAAACTAATATTACTAATGTAATCATTTTATCTATCAAAATCTTAACAATCAGGTTGAAAAGACAAATCACATACACGTACATACATTTAACAATCTTTTACATATTTTTGTAGTTGGAATATCAAAATTTAAAGCTAATATTATGTTTGCTTTAGCAAATATTTACTTTAGATGACATCTTCTGTGTTAGATATATGGATGTATATACATCAGATGCTGTAAATTATAAGCCTAGGCCATCCGTATGAATAATTTGACATACATATGTATGTAAGAGTATTTACTTTATCTCACATGTACACGTATGCATTGCACTTGGCTTAGAAATACAAATATGAGTGCAGTTATATGTACGTGTATGTGCGACATTATCAGACATATCTGCCAAATTCCTATTCATACAGCAACTTTGTACAGTTAGTACAGTTTGCGTTGCATAAGTGCAAATGTTTGCAATAATATTTACATTTATGTATACCTGGGCGTATACGTAACATTTCATGTCTCAACCAGAACGTTGTTAGACAAGTAATTGTAGCAGTTAAACGCACCTACTTAAGTGCGTCCTTGTCGAAATGACTACCATAAGTGGTGAATACATCCATACCCCACACACACACACACACCTACAAGTATACATATGTTTGTTTGTATGTATGTATGTATGTGCGTGTGCAATGTGATGAATGCGACATATCCTATCCTTTACTGTTATGCTCACTTTGCTCACTTTACGCTGCCGTTTTGTGTCTTAATCGCACTGTTGAAGTAGTCCAACCACTTGTCACTGCCATTGCCATGGCAACTTCTAACCATGTATCAACACACTCAACTACTTACTACTGGCAACAAACCAAATGAGTACGGCAATGACTTGGTAAGCATTCTGTCGCTGCCATAAGCTGGTTGCAACAATAACAAAGTTCTGTCGCTTGAATGTACATACATATATATGTGTGTATATAAATATAGTTATGTGTTTAGTTGCGCTTGAGTACGTATGTACTATATATGCCTAGTTGTTTTTGGTGTGAGTTTCTTTGACTACAAAACTACATACATATGGTATTAGCGCGCGCGAAAGTGTAAATGAAATCCTTCTAAATGTTCTAATGTGTTTTGTTGTGTGCATTTTAGGCGGCCCACTTCTTGTTAACTTATTATCCTCATAACTATTGCAACATACAAACAATAAAATGTGAATAAAAGGTACAAAATAGTTTTCATAACTTTGTTACTTTGAATAAATATTAACTTGGAGAGACCTACTTAAGGAATAATGTGTGAACTATTAGAAAGAGGTGTCAATGCTGCATAATTAAGTAAATAATTAGCTTGGAGTTTATTGTAGGTAACATATGTACATATGTACGAGTATATAATTATATTCATAATACAGTTTTATATACATACATAAGTATATTCGAATCGAATCCAATTGTTATTTACGCTAGATGACGGTCAGCAATAATCTAGCAATTTCTTGGGATAGAAAATTTTATCAATAACATATCAATGGCTATTTGAAGACAAGAACAGCTTCATAATGATAATAAAAAGTAATTTACTTTAGTTTACACTTTAACATACACCAATAAAAGGACTAAATTTTATTCTTGCATTCGAATAAAATCTTCATAATCGAACTGCCTTGAAAGCAATGTCACAGAAACCCTTGTTGCTATGGAGAAAAAATGAGACAATTGATTTTTACAGGCTTCTCTTGAAGACAATTATTCACCAGCCACTTCAACGATGATATTAAAAAAATTTTGTAAGCGCACAATCTCTCGAAATCCGAACACTGGATCTATATATAGCTAAACCCAGCAATTCCAAAATTATTTGAATTGCTTATCACAAATCATTTATCTCATTGAGTTTACTACTGATACCATTAATGCGTTCAGAGATAACACAAGTGCTGATGCAATATATACCGACTTCAGCAAAGTTTTTGACAAAGTGTATAACTCATTAATAATCAAGAAACTTGATTTATGGGATTTCTAACCTAAGTTTTTAAATGGGTCTCTTCATACCTATACGATTGCACTCAAAGGGTTGTGTTTAAAAATTCCAATTCATATTCCATTATATTTTCTTCAGGAGTGCTACATGGTCCAGGGATATTTGGGCCCGATTCTGCTCTCACCATTTATAAATGATATTTTTTCCTGAAATTAAATTTTCAAAAAATTTTATTTTTGCTTCATTAATCTTACACTTCGGCTAATGAAGGTGTATCTTGCTACAAACGGACCTAACTGGCATGGTTGTATCGTGTAAAATAAATCGAATGCTCTTTAATTTTAAAAAATGGAAAGTTATATGCTTCTTCCAAAAAGACGTATAGGCAGATATTTACGCAATAAATAATTATAATGTAGAGCGGGTTCACTGTTTTACTGACATAGGTACCACCAAGGACCCTAAACTGAACTTCCTCCTTTATATTGGTGTGACAGCCAAGAAATCCAAAGGCATATTGGCGTTTGGAACCCGAGGAATCAAATCTACTCTGATGGGATAGAATCGATTCTAAAATTGTTTTTTTTTTCTAAAACAAACTTTGAGTTTCACGAGCTTTGGCATCCTATATTTAAACTCTCATACTAGCACATTTGACTTATTTTACTCGCTCTTTCATAGTGAGAAAAACAGACTTTTTTCTGCTCTCAATTAATTAATTTAATTGGGTTACTTTTTGAAATTTAGTTGATTGATTTTTATTCTGTAGATGAACTTTTTTTAGTACTCGAAGCTAAACAAACTCCTGTTTATCCTCACTCGGTACCAATAAGAAAAAGAAGAGGGTGCTTACATCATGCGGACTACTTCCTTCGTGCGGATAAACGAGGATGTGCGTCAATCGTTGGAATCAAGAATAAGAAACTTCAAGCTTCGAATTAATCACATAGGTAAATGTTACGGTTGTAGACCATTATTTGCCAATTTATTCGCTGAGTTTCCTCGAAGCTATATTCCCGTAACTTCTTCATAATTTTATTGTTGCCTTCTGTATTTTGTACATTTTTACTCGAACTGGTATTGCAAAGAAATTTTAAGTAGTTTACTATATTAATGATCTAACTATTTACTTTTAGGTGTGGATCATTTATCCGCTACTAAGAGGCTTTCACGAAATTGTCAATATTAATGCTTCCTAGTATCCCACAACCGCAAAATAATAAAATGCGAAGCGAACATGTCTATGTACGATCTAAGGTGATATCCACATCATACTAATTTTTTTCAATCAATCGGTGAAGCCTTTCCGTACCTAATTTCAAGAAACCATAAATAGAATTTTTCCAAAAGCTCTTGCAATATAATCTGCTGGGTAGATTCAGCGATCACTATAAACAAACATACAAACTTACATTTTTATACATTTACACGTACGTGTATATAGAAGATATGTCAGTCTATATGATATAGTTGGTCTAATGTAATTTAATTGCAGAACAACCTAATTAAGATAATAACAAATCAATCAAATGGATGCATTTAATTCAATTCCTAAGAACATTACAATAATTTCTGTGATTTATGTCATGTGAGAGTGTTCAACAATGAAATGAAATAACAAAGAGATAAAATTATTCAACGTGTTCATTCTGTGATAAAATTTTGCTTAATGTGATGTGGAGAAAACAATTCTATCTCAACTATTTTGGCTTTACACTCACACACCCATAAGAGGCGTTCCAAAGACATTTTGCTGGTTTAATGAACTCTTAGTTTAAGATCTTCAATCTTTTCGACCGATATATCTTAACTTTTTTTATATATTATAATATTTTATTTTCGGAGTTGTCACCAGTATTTTAGTTCTTCTTTGGATCATGAAGACTAAACTTGGGCGCATGTTGTGAAATATATGTATATATTGTATTTTAACGTGTGTTGAGTACCAAAATTTCAGTTGTTGGCGGTTTTTCTTAACTTCATACCTCAACAAATCTGTTATAGGGGGTCGACGGTCTGGTCGACGTAGTAGCGGGCAGACTGAGAGACAGATAAGGCTAAATCAACTCAGCTCGTCGTTAAGAGCCCATCATTATAAATATTGTTAGGCGGTTTCTACTCCTTCTGACACCTACACACATCAGCGCAATTTTAATATACCTTTATGAAAGGTATAAATCTAAGCTATAAGGATCGCGACTTGTACAAAAATCCACGTCACACGATAACGACACGTCAACAAATTTTACCCCAAAGACGGTTACTGACGAAATACATCGGAAAACAAAATAAATATTGTGGTTGTCGTTTATGCCGACCTCATGCCGGCAAACAAATTGAAATAGTGTTATTTTTGGAAATTAAGATCCTCGACTGCTATACGATGAATTTCGGTGTATATGGAAGATAAGAAATTTACGCCTTAAAGCCTAGGCTCAATGTGAATGTGCTTGCTTTTCTGTTCTGTTATAAGCTTTGGAGTGCCTTAAGAAAATCACATTCAAGCAAGTAAAGTCAGTCGGCAGGTCATCTGTTTTATACTAAAAATGTGCACTATATAGCAGAAGATACCGTCCGTGAATATTGGCAATATGGATATATTAGTTGTAAATAATCATAACTTATTTACCTAAAGCAACTCTGTCTGGGGAAAAAATTGCTCGTTTAGATATCTTCAAAACAGGGATGCAATTCCCAAGCTAAAAAGAGAACATCCACTCTTTTTTAGTGTATGATCAAGTGCGTGTCGTCAGCGTGTGAGCTATTTGATCCTTTCACTTAGGAATATTTTCGTAGTTTATTTTTTATAATAATGAACCGACATACCCCTTTGCTTAAATTCTTGCTTTTAATTATTCTTAATATTTTTCTTGGAATACTCCTTGTAGACACATATTTACATATGTATATACGTAAATATATATTATTATCTGCTATTTCATATTTTAACAGATAATCTCAGTTCACCAATTGAAGTCCTATTGAGCAATTAAATTTAATTATTGGGCAAACTAAGAGCTCATTGAAACGAATTAATTGTATCGTAAATTTGTCGTATATATATATGTATGGAAATCAATGTTCAATTGCTATAAAGTCAACTTGCGTTGCTTAGTTGTGAGTGATCCAAAATATTTTATGTGCATATGTATTTGTAATAAAGCACACAATTGTAACTAGTATTAAATAAATATGAGTTTAATCGATATTTTATAAACATGCATAACCATGCATATCCATTATAATAAGTTTATATGTAATTTAAGAACTATTAAGTTATAAAATAAATCATCAGTTGGGAGTATAAATTATGCAATACAAAAATTAAATCGAACGGAAATACAATAATTTCAAATTAAAGTTAAATACATATGTAGATAAATAAATGTAATTAACTACTTATTAATAAGTATGAATAAATTTATATATATACATATATATATATTTTTATATAAGTATAATTGGGACTTCGTAACTGCTGAAGCGCTTTTTGGCCGAGGTCCTCCTCTAATCCTTTGACTTGATATTTTCTTAGCAAATTTTTCACCGTATCGCTGATATGTGTCTACCGATGAGAAGGAATATGACCAAATACGTTTTCTGTTCGCCTATGAGCGCTGCTCTCGCTACGTTGTGAAAGTTGTTCTTCGAGACTTTAACGTCAGGGTGAGTAAAGAAGGTATTTCTTAAACAACAGTCGGGATATTGAAACGCTATGTTGAATCATCACTATCATATATCTGTATAAGAAAATCCATCAGGCTAACAGAACGAAATGCGTGAGAGGTTGGCCGACAAAGGTAGCGCTCGGAAAGTTTACAAATGCGGAAGGTTTCAACGGAGCTTGTCCATATAGGGATCAATGTGGAAATCTGATAACCCAAACCCACAGCACACTTAGTGTATGAAAGAACCTCGTCTCTAGCCTGTAGAAAAGCAGTAAAAGTGCAACAGCCAGAGATGGCGAACCCAATCGATGGTGATAGAAGGGACTTTCTATTACTCTAGCACGTTGAGGTTCGACTAGCGGTTGTCCTCTTAAAAATAATCCACTAAAAGAAGGACCTGACGGTCTGCTTAATTTTTCGTATATAAGGTTCTATCGAGCATATTGTATGAAAGACTAAAGTCTACCATCAACAAACTGATTGGATCTTATCGGTCTGGGTTAAGACCTGATAAATCAATCATTGACCAGATATTCACCATTCGCCAAACCAGAAGAATCGATACGGAATAATTTGCACAAGCTTTGAAAGTATTCGATACAATTTCCACTGGTGGAAGCAGAGAGAGAGAGATAGAGGAGGACCTCCACTTCATTGGATGGATCTGGTGGAGAGCAACCTGGTTTCACTTGGTATTTTCAAGTGGCGCGAAACAGTGAAGAAACGTACTTGGCGCTATTATTGATTAGGCTATAGTCACATAAGGAGTGCTCACGCCATTGCAGAAGAAAAAGAAGAAGATGAAGAAGAAGAAGAAGAAGAAGAAAGAAACCTACAGTTCATTCTAATGCGTTTCCGAAAGACCGGTGGATTTACATTAGGAGCACTTATTTCATATCTTAATACACTCAGAGCGCGATTTGATTGCTTCTCGGAACAGGAGTCAAATCCCGGCCATCCGCTCCTGCGGCCGTTATTATATACATACACACATACTTTAGTATACTTTTTGTGAGCAGCATAGTAAAATTTATAAAATGTGAATTAAAAGCAAATAACTGAACAATTTAATGAGATATTTTCATTCGATTTTAATATTAAAATTCCAATAACATACATACATATATAAATATTTCTATATAATACCCTAACACTTGTATTTACCGATATCAATTAAATTATTTTTATTAATGAAAATTCAAAAATTGTTACTGAAAAAAAATACTAAATGAATTTCCTGTCAAATAACGCTAACAGGATTTTTATATATATGTATATGTATTTATATATATGTATAAAATCAATTGACCCTTCAACACTTGTAATCGCTTACAAATGTTTCACAGATAATTTCCGCAACCTTTGAGAGTGCAGATACAAATCTCTGCAATTCAAACAATTGCAACAATTAAAACAAAACTTTAGTAAGTTTACCCCAAACATTAAGAAAACATTTGAAATTCGTTGGCCGAAGGCAAGAAAATTAAATTACAAGGATAACCCAAGGCGTGCAATTTGAAAGCTTAGGCGACTATCAACACAAATCAGAGATAGAGAGAGCGAGAAAGAGAGAGAGAGAGAGCGGACATAACTTTCAAGTCGCCCACATATTGTTGCTGTATGCTTTTGTGTATACACTCAGATATATATATATATATATATATATATAGACTTTGTCGTGACATGAGGAAAAGTGTTTAAATTAAAACACACACACACACACCCACAGTGTTGGTGTGCTTCGTAGGAAGAAGTAAAAGGAATCTTGTTATGCCTCAAATGAATTTGTTCTTATACATAAGTAATTGATTATTAATTACCAGTAATGCAAAGCTAATACTGCGGGCTATTATTAAGATTGTCCCAAGAAGTTTATATGCGGCATATCCGAAATAGATTTGCTTAAGGAAGTGCATACTCAGAAGGACATACACAGGGGTTTGTTGAATTTTGTACATTTGAATTTCTTACAATATTCTATATTTTTTTGTTGCCTTTTATTAATATTATTCACGGAGGCTGCAGTAGCTGAGTATGTAGCAGTGTGCTGCTTTCTAGTGGGTCATGTGTTTGAGTTCTGGCCTAACTAGCATTCAAAATTATGGACTTTTTATTTTATGCATGAAATACGTTCCGAGGGCTTGATATTCTCTGCCGAAGAGCGACCGCAATTAGTTTTTATAGTTCTTAGATGTTGGTTAAACCAATACTCGAATTGTAGTACACAATGCTAACCACTCGGTTATTGCGGCAGCCGATTGTGATCACTTACCATCAGAGTAAATCCACATCTAGAAAACAGAAGCTCCATATGCTGAAAAGAACATGAAACAAACTGGAGCCAGAGCATGGCCTCCCGTAGTTGTCATCACGATAATTTGCCCTATAAACGGCACCCTGTTCAAGAAAATTTATACTTTTTTCATCTCTTTAATTATTTACAAATTCACATTATCTTTATCATATGTACTCATCAACATCATACATGTTCAAGTAGTTTCACTTCAAAAAATTGCCTTTTACTTCTGATAGTCCTTTTTATAGAACACGATTGTGTTCACAATTAAACACGTTCACAGACAAGAGAGATGGTATTAAGGCTGAACAATTTTTAAAGATTTTTATTTTTCCGAATTTTTGTTCCGAAATTAGAAATTTACAGTTATGAATGCAATCATCAGATATCAGTGTTATCTCGAGAGAATCACAACAAAGTCATTACTAACACAACAACTTCATTCATTCCTGTCAAAGATCGAAAGACAACAGAAATTACGAAGCTTTTCAATCTGACAATCTCAGGGTATATGCTGGTATAAAATCAATTTTCACCAATACTAACGCACTTATGTATACGCACGCATTGTTAAAAGGAATTTTGTGCATGATGTCATAGGCGTTGTGATTTGTAAAAAACTTACATTATGCAAATCAAGAAACTCCAATAACAAAATAATTCAGTTTAAAAGAAAATTAAGTAAAATAAAAGAAAAAAAAATTAAACAAAAAAACAAAATAAAATAAAATAAAATAAATAAAATAATAAAAATAAAAATAAAATGAATTAAAAAAAAAAATAAAATAAAATAAAATAAAGTAAAATAAAATAAAACAAAAAAAAGAACAAAATAAAATACAATAAAATCAAACAAAATAAAAAAAACAACAAAAAAATTAAAATAAAATGAAATCAAATGAAATAAAAAAAAATAAATAAAACAAAATAAAAAAAAAATGAATTAAATTAAATTGAATAAAACAAAAGTAAATAAAATAAAATTAAGTAAATTTAAATAAAATAAAATAAAATGAAATAAAACAAAATACTTATCCCCAGCAGTGTCATAAATCCCTCAAAACTCCGCCTATGGTTGACAAGTTTTATACGCTTCTACACAGAAGTAATTTTGCAATGACATAAGGTAGATTTCTTGCCAGTGCAGCCGGACATCTATTTCTTCAGTTTTTGTTTTTGCACTTTTAGTGTCGAAAATCGATAAACAATTAGCAGCGGATACTGAGGAAGTCGATAGAAATATAGAGTGTAAGCATATTACATACACGTATGTATGTACATACATATACATATACGAGTATGTATGTATTTAGGCGTGTTCAAGTAAAATTTTATTCAACATGAAACCTCGATTTGAATGTTGTATGAAGTGTCTTAGTTTTCATTGAACCACCTGTAAATCGATAGTATAAGAGAATATTTGTTTTTATGAAATCTCATTTTCGCATATTTCATAATAAGAGTTAACAACAATGTTGTCTATCCATTTCAAATTATGCAATTGTGTTTTTCTCTGCCAATAGTCTGAGCTGTGGCACGACGACGGCGAGGAATATACAAACTGTAGATTTCACCTCATATGCAGACAATGGCTAAGTAAAGTTCTCCCCAGTAGAAAGGAATCCTTCACGAGAGACTGCGTCAATTACTACTTTTTTTATTGCTTCAAAGTTTTTGCGATAAAGCTGCAGATTATGTGTTATACGTTTTGAGTTTACAGAAAAGATTTTAGCTTGGTTAAAGAGTAGTTAAGAACTGTCATCACTAGAACAATTTAATTTCTATTATTGTATGTAGCTAAAAACGTTCCAAAAATTTTTTAATATCTGAAAGCTCTTCATGAATGAATAAACGTTTTTTTGGAGCAAAGAAAAACTTTACGATGATTTTTAATAGAACTTCATGGTGAGTGCTTTTGCCAGTTAAGATGGAGAACGCTACAGTGCTTATATCACCTCTGTCAATAAGAACAAAAAAAGGAGAAATAAATACGGAAAACGATTGCAATATCAGCAACGAAAGTAAATTAGGGAAGAAAATTTATTTTTCGAAATATAACAGTGAAACACAACTTGGGCCACACTTAAATATAATGTTAATCAGAAAGAAAGGCATAAATTGCAAAATATTGAAAAATGTACAGTTTTAAGCCGACAACAGAAGAGTACTTAATTTTTTTTGAGGGACTAGCATTTGAGTTTAAGAAATATAGTCTGAAGTGAATACTTAGTCGAGAGAATTGAAGAATACAACAAGGTATATACCATACTTATAGGTGACGTTTCGCTTTCATTGTTGGAATGACTAGTTGGTCGAAATGGTTGGTATCCTTGTTTGTTGCAGTGAGAATATATTGCTCACTCAGCTTCCCATGATCCCTAAACTGATATGGATATTTGGAAACACTCCGGGAATAAGTTTTTTGACATGACTAAATTACATACCATAATTGTAATGAAATCCGTCCGATCAATTGACATTGTGCCGTTTCCCGTTTATAGTAACCAGTGTGAAAATATATTGGCCGATGGATCATTTGGTTGGTTCACATGCATATTGATGGTTAATTGTCAGCTTTGTGTATGCCACCACAAAGTTGCGTATTTTAGATTAGCATTCATCTGGTACACTGGTGTTACTCGAGGAATAAAAGGCAGCGTTGAGGTGTTAAAATTTCGGTTGGTCGGTAAATTTTTGAGATATGCGAATCTATAAAACAAATCGAAATTTTATACAGATCTTTAATCCATTTTTACGAAATAAAAGTATTCCATTAGGCAAGTCTTCAGAAAATTTAACAAGAACAATACATGAGTATGCATATTAAAAAAAAAAACGATCCACTCTCCGTTAAAGAAAAGTCTATTGAAAATAATAGTTATTTTAGTTCTTCTTTTATACAAGACATCTTTGAAAAAAAACCACCAAATTTCAAGTAAATGGAACTTTAAATTCCAAAAGGTCAGTCTCTGGCCCACTTCCCGAAGTTTTCTTTTTTTCGCATAAAACTTTCCAAGAAGCAATCGGCGGGCAACTCTTTTGGATTTGCGTATATTTATAAACGTAGATAAGATTTTTATAAATATTGATGTTACATAATATAATAAAATAGCCATCAAAAATATTCCTTACCAAAAAAAAAAAAAAAAAAAATATATATATTCCCACAAAACGATGAATTTCATGATATATTTTGATTACTTTGTAAAACTATTTTGGTGAATTTGTTATAAACTTTCGCCAAAATAATTCGTGAAAATATAATAAAATATTTAAAGTTCACACATATGTTGTCACATACAAACACTCAACATCAAATATTGATGACAATTCGAAATCCAACTTAATTTCCTTTGGTTCAACTCTTATTTAGTTAAATTGAAAAACTTTATGACAAGGCAATAATGTGAAATGTGAATTAGTGTCTGTTTTTATTATATTATATTTATTATTTGTATATGTTTGAAGCCTGTATCCATCTGCATACATACTTGTACATATAATACATATGTATGTATGTACCTACACGTCTGTAGTTAACTTGGCTTGCGGTATGTCCGCTTAATAGAGTTAAAACTGTTTTACAGAGCTAAATACATACGCATATGTTTACATACATTCTACATACGGGTGAATATCTACACACGTGTATTACTAAAAAAAAAACAATGAAATTCTCTTTATTGTTATTTTAAGTTCAGCAATGCATTTTATATTGTAAACAAATCGGGTTTATTTTACAAAAATACGTTAGAGAGAATCGGTTGAGTATTTTGCAGTGAAACGGGATCCCGAGCAATGACTATTTTGCAGGTTTGCTGAAAAAAAAGTATTTTATTAATAATAATAAAAAAATTTTCATAAAATATTGGCTTGTTGTGCATTCGAGTATTATATCAGGTGCATCTAGTTCTGATATTAAATTTTTTTATATTTTTTTTGAGAAAATTAAATGTTAAGTTAATTAAAATCTTTTTGATAATATAATACGTCTTTTAAATAAATCGCGAAAATTAATTTATTATAACAAACATAATGTAAAGGTAAAGTTATATTAGCGATGAAAGAGAATTTATGCTTCCTATAAAACTTATTTTCCTTCTGAGGAAATAAAGGTCCATACTTTCCACTCGGTACGGAATATATTTTTAAATCTAAATCTTGAGTCAGCTCTCCTAGTAAAAGCCAGTTTAAGCATGCCATTTGCCGTGGATTGGGGTAAACCAGCATCGTGTGCATGTTTTATCGTGGGTAGAAGGGTTCCTTCCCATGCTAGTTCAAGTGCCATGTAATTGCCTGGGATGACCCTGTGTCCAGGTACGCAGACAATGGAAGTGCTGAATTTAGTTAAGAGTTTGTTAAGAAAGTTCCTAAATTTTACGGCCACTTTTAACGTGGCACCATTCCATTGAAGAGATCTAATTTCAACTTGACTGTTGGAGTATATTGCAACCGATAGTCCTGTTCCCGTAGAGTTGGGCAACCACCGACAGAGTTATTTGAATTATGTTGAAATACCGAAGGAGCGCACGCTGTACATACGTATGTATTGTATATGTAGATATATAAATATAATGAATTGATTTTTGAACTTCACCATTTGAAAATTTTGGGGAAGTATCTAGGCGAATGCCGAATATTTTAAATATAGGTCATCAGGCTACTGTTTTAATTAAATTTAAATATTTTAAACCATCATAAATACCGTTACATTTTGAATCCCTCAAAGTTCCATCTCTGGCTCATAAGATATTCTATGCATACATATATGTAAATACCTACGTAAAATTAACGTATGCATGTATTGTATGTATGTATGTGGCTATGTGTACTTCGACCAATGCACGCATGACTGCAGATAATTAATTTATAATGTTAATTAGCATTTGACTGCATTCTAACAAAATGCGTTAGTTACGTTTTTTTTCGCTTTGTTTTTATTTTAATATTTGTTTACACTGCAATATTAATATTTTTTTTCATGTGTTATTTAATATAATTTTAAATTTACCACTAAATTGTTTACTTATATATATGTAAATAGGTATGTATGTATGGCATGTGAAATAATTAACTATTGGGTTATGGTGGAAAAAATCAAAGCTGGAAAAACAAATTTATGCTCTCCACGTAACTTCACTTGGTTCTCATGTAATTTTGGCTAATTTAATTCAATTAAATTTAATTTGTTTCATTTAAATATTAATTGAGTAGTTTTAGCCGTGGAATTTATTATTATTATAATGATTGTTATTATTATGACTATTATTATCGTTATTATTATATAATGTGGTTGTGAATTTTTCACTATGTATGAGTATATGCATGTGTATGTGTATGTCTGTACAAATATTATTCACTTTTTGACATTTTTCGACACGTAAACATTCCTTTTCTACTACATTTTTCCCCACTTAATTACCTTTTGCTGAAACTATTTAGCAAAGTTCATGAATAACTGTAAATATGTTTTGTATAAACTAAGACTTTGCATAGTTATTTCCCAAAGATATTTCGAAAACTTGTTAAGTATTTTTTTTTTCTTTTTTTGCTTTTTTGTATACCATCGTTTTCTTCATAGTTTTACTGGAAACTTTTGATTCGATTCAACATGTTTGTATGTGAGTTTGTGTATTTCTGAGAATACGAAAATATATGTTTGTATGTAGATAAACTTTCTGCTTCTTCTCGTATATGTATATATGCACATACTTATACATATTTCACAGTTATTTACTTCAATCTGCATGTGAAGATACTCATATGTGTGTGGAGGTGTGTTTTAAATAGCTATAGATATATTGTTATGTACACGTAAGTACTCTTGTTATTGTCTCAGAATTGTATATTGTTATTGTATGGCATATATACATATATACAATATATTGTATACCCTAAAAACATACCAGTACAGTGACTTAGCTTATGGTAAAAGAAGCCCACTTAAGGTAATCATCAAACGATTACAAAGGACCATAATGCTATTATAGATTAATTATGATATTTTTCAGCACATATATATTATATGTACATATGAGTATACATTTTACAAATTCTTTTTAAGTAGTCGACGAAAAATTCCAAATGGAATCTAAAAACTTCTTTTCATTTATACATATCTTTGCTATTGGGCTGGCGGCCAAAATAGACGGGTGGCTAGCAGTGCTTACTACCATGCAAAAGATAAATAAAAAATAAGGTAAAATTTCTAGTTGTCGTCGCAGAAAATGCAAATCAAAGCTCCTCTTAAAGAACCATCGGACGTTCGGTGCCTTAGAATAAATTGTAGGTCCTTCTATTTGTTGGAAAACTATTTCCTATAAATCCTTTATTTTTGCAATAGATGGCTTTAATAACCTGTATTTCGCGTGCTATTATTGCAATTAGATCACGCTTTTGTGCCAAAAAATAAACGGGGTCACTTGAATTGATCACTTAACTCATTAATATTTGAGCGCATATTAAAGATGGGCACCATCTACACTTTTTCTTCCATAAAGGCGAAAACCCAAGTCAGGCATCCGAAAATATGAATATTGTCTAGGATTTTGATACTGTAACAGTTGATCAAGAAAAATTTATTATCGTCGACTTCATTCCGGTAATTTTGGTGGAAAAAATGCCCAACGACCAATTGTCGAAAATATCAATAAAATAATGAAAATCTTCGAGTCTGCCTCTCATGCCAGTACTGTTTCGATTACCCAGGAGCTAAGCCTTACTCAAAAACAATTTAGAACCACTTGAAAAAGGCTGAATATATTAAGAAGCTCGATGTATGGGTGCCACATGACCTCATGGACCAAATTTCCATTTGCGAATTGCTGCTGTATCGTAACAAAATCGACCCAACTCACAAGTGAGTAGTGAAAAGTGAAGTGAGTCAGGTTTCACTTTCAACGTCAAACGAAAACTGTCGTGGTCGAAGAGCAGTGAGCGGGCTCAACCGTATCCCAGCCAGGATTGATGGGCAGAAGGTTTTATTGTATTTTTGGTTGGTTTAGCTAGAAATCATCCACTTGAGCTGCTCCAATAATGCCAACTCTGAATTCGCATCTGCACTGTAAGCAATTTGACCGTCTGAAAGAAGCATGCAAAGCATGTCCGATCGTCCGACAGGACAATTGCGGACGTCACAACTGTTGATTAATTGCGAAAGACTCTTTGGGAGCTGTAGAAAAGCACGATGAATAAGCAAGACATTTTCACGACAGATATATGTATGTATGTATATGTTAATGGAACAAATCGCTTCTTTCATTGGACTTCGGATCGTTTTTGAGGTTAATATCGATAACAAAACTTTCATTTCTAATTTTCAAAGGAATTTATGCCAGTATCAGCATCTTCTGTACTACATATTTATTTCGACTATTCGAAAAACACTATGTGGAATAAAAATATTTCCTCATATTACTACACAAGTTTTTTTGTGGTATATTACATGCTTGAGCATACTTTATTTCTATTTTACTATTGTCAAGATGAATTTACTTAGATTTTATTAAAGTGCTTTTCTTTGTTTTGTTTTCTTGTAAAATAAGTTGTTGACAAAAATTTTACTTCGTTCAGAAGAATGAGAAGAAATGAATTTCGGTTGTTACCTTAGAGAAATAAATACTTATTTTGTGGTATTACATACCACACAAGTACTTGTATGTAGGTATATAGACTGTTATATATTTTGAGCTGCATTTCTGCAGTTTTAGAAGAGCATCCAAATCGAAGTATAAACTCACCAGAACTTTAGATTCACTTAACATTTATGGTATATGCATGTTTGTATCCAATTGTATTACTTAATTGAATATTTAGTATAGACATTTTCGTAATTTCTTTCAAGTGAAGAGATAAAATCTATATGGCAAATCAAGAGTAATTTGTCACTTAAGGGCTTGTTGTGAAAATCGGAAATAGTAGTCTACTAAGCGTTCAATATCGCTTACTCGAAAATTTATGAAATGTAGAGTTATCCATAAGGTGGTTTCCTAAGAACAGGGCTTTACCTATTTTGACATCTGTCAAACTTAACTGTCAAACCAATAATGTTTTGTTATTAGATAAAAATCAGGAACAACGTGTTAAAATTTTTAAAACTTATTACAACAATGGTTATTCAAATTGAGATTATGGTGCACATAATCCTCCAACTACTCAAGCAATTGGTAAAATTTTAAAGCGATTCGTGCTCCGAGAAACCTGAGATAATTGAATTTTTATATTGACTTTTTGGCATGCAATTAAAGAATGCGATTTGGATAATACACGTATGTGGGTTCGACGAGATGGGCCACATGTCACTCAACTCGAACGAATATGGCTTTATTGCGAGAAAAATATCATGCCTCGTAATCCATCGTCTTGGCGAGGTATTGTTAACCGAAGCAGTGCGATTATTTGTCGAACTAACCATGGTTGAACGGATAAACCTTTAATTCTTGAGTAATTGCAACCCACCATTCGTCAAGGTATGGATGAGATGTCGCCCAATATGTACCAAAACGTCGTCGAAAATTAACTCAAACGGATCGAAGTTTGCTAAAACTCGCGAGTCGCTCGTTCGAAGGATGTAGCATTTCACACTTTGAAACCGCAAAATGGATAACCTTGTATACAGTTGACATATTAAAATTTCCTGCAATATATTTGAAGTGAGTTTTGATATTTTTATGACATATGGAGCGACATACACTTATTCTAAACAGCCTTCGAACGACTGATCCATTCTCATAAATAGTTTTTTTCAATTTCGTCTTAGAAATATTCCCAAAAGGGTTAAATTTCACAGTTGATAGGCTTCTTCATTTTGGAAAACTTTTCTAGTAACCCTCTTCATAAGCCTCTGCAAACTGTGGTTCACTACATCGAGTAAGTACATACGAAGGTCCGCTGATAAGTTCGTGGCCTAAAGCACTTAATAAAACAAATACCCTTTTCATATCGTGAATACAATGCCTTTAAACAATTGGAAAAATATTCCTTAGATTTCTCTTCAAAATTATTTTCTATATTTTTTTTCTAATTTCTCACGGTCATCTGAAAATCTTCGTCCACGTAATTCCTTTTTTAAATTTGAAAATAGGAAAAAGACCCTGGGGGCTACGTCCGGCATGTAGGGTGGATGATCAATTTCTGTAAATTCCGTATCTTTTAAGGCATCTCTCGCACCCCGAGCGGTGTCTAGAAGAAACAAAACTCCGCGCACCAACTTGCCACCTCTCTTCTGTATGACTGCCTCACGTGCCTGACTAAACAAATAAACCGTTCATTGTAGTTCTATTTGGCAAGTAATCATTGAATAATATTTCCTCGCTATCTCAGAAAATACTACCCGAATTCTTTTGGTGGTCCTTCCAATTTTTTAATCCGCCGCATCGACTCCTTCATCAACTGCTACAATGCGGTTGTAAATTTTATTCAAATAAACTTGACACAACTCCAAAAAATCTTTTTAATTCTCCAATCGGCGCTGTTTGTAGAGCGGCGTGAACACTAATTTTTTACATATTCAAATGTTCAAGCAAAATTCCTCCAGCTCATTTTTTGCTAATCTGTCATCCTTCTGCTCTCTGTCACAATTTAATTTTTCGACCTTTTGAACACTTCTTTCGGTCACGAACGTTATTGGGCGCCGGGGTGAGGGGTTATTTTCCTTGTTGAAACAGACGAGACCATTTTTTCACCATCGTATATGAATGGACAGAGTCCTGAAGAACCCATGACATCTCCATAGAAATTTCTTTCGGCGTACTTCCTTCCAAATTTCGAGAATCTCTCGATTTCGTTAGCATATTTATGTACTGGCCGTCGCAGTAGCCGAGTAGTTAGAGTTGCGTAGTGCCATTCTGAAGGCTCGGGTTCAAGTCCTGGTGTCGTACTATTATCCTTATAAAAAACCACCAGCCGTTCGGAGGCGGCTTAGCATAAATTGTAGGTCCAAAAATCGTTTTAGCGGTAACAAAGTGCAAATTCTATTTGTATATATATTTTCCACGTAAATCATGGTATATATATATAAGCGAAAAACTTTAGCGTCAAACCATAAAAAGTCAGTCGATTAAATGTGCAACTTGTAAATGTGTGAAAGTTATATAACGTTCACTTCACAGGACAGTAAAATACTTTAATAACTGTCAAAAACAACAACAAATATAATTCTGAGAAAACTAAAAAAAAAATGCTGTGACATATGCAAGCAAGCACATACATAAATACATATGTTAGTTTTTGGAATAAGAATACTTTGGAAAGAAGTGGCTCCAATACATATATGCATATTGCAGTTATCTTGTTAAATACATATATCATAAGTGTACTCCGCAGAATTTTTATATTTCAATCTCATAGCTTTACATTTATTTGTGCAAACCTTTTTATATATATACAATGCCCTGTGTGATTTCAGTGAACATAAATGAAAGAAAATTTTAAGCAAAAGCTTTTCTTTCTTACTAAAATAAAAATTTTGATAATGAAAAAATTAAAAAAATAATAAAAATAAAAATAAAAAATAAAAAGTCTAAGTCCATTACGACTGTGGAATATACTATTCACTATTGATTTAGGTAGAAATTTATTAAAATAGAAACCTAAGGATAAACTAATTTACTTCCTCCGTTAGTATAAATCTCAAATATTGAAACCTCCAATCACTTTTGTTTTCCATGTTTCATCTTAATCTTCAACATGAAATTTGACTTCAATTCAAAACGAACGTATTCACTGTTCAAAGAATCAATTAAACATGTCTAAAAAATTTGTTTATTTATTTATATAAAATTACTTAACAACATAAATCGAATAAGTTTGGGGAGCTACAGCAATTCGGTCTTTTCTTCTGGTAATTTTTTTTTTCAAACTAGTAAATGAATACAGATAATTCAAAAATTGGTAGCCTTTGAGTAACAAATAAAGCTTTATCGCATTATGAAGCAGTGCTGCGTATAATTCAAGGGCTTATCAAAGACAAAGTAGACTTCGTGAGAGAGAGCCTCTGAAGTTAGCCAAAGCCGCGATGAAGGCGAGTGGACGCAGTTTGGGTTCGCGCACTGAAGACAACATCAAGTACCATAACAGCGTGAAGGAGAATCATGTGACGAGCGAGTTCAAAGGAAGCGATCGAGTGAGTGGAAACTGGGAAAAAAGCTTCACAAGTACGAGAAGTTCGCGATGCTTGCATATGTACATTTCGGGAGACAGGTTTGGCTAGTGCTGGACCCTCACCACCAGTAGAAAAGGTCAGTGAACTGACAGGGCAGTACCTACTATCGTTTTGGTTGGTAGAGCAGGACTTGCTTAAGCTGATGATTGCGCAGGGATGTGCGGCCTAAAAATACTGAAAACTCAGATAAACCTATAGCTTTACGAGGTGGAATCAAGCGAACTTACGTTTACTGTTATAGCAGATAAACTGGCTACTCAGCTATGGACTTACCAGTCCCATTCGAGGTACACAAGAATTAATCTTCCTTCGTCAGGCGATTGAAAACTTACTAAGTTTTTATCAGCATAAAAACGGTCGAACTTCAGGCTAATAGTAGAACTAGGTCATACCATTTAGGCTTCGTCTGTCACTAATTTAGATTTCCTAGAGTACAATATATACAGGATACGTGTATGTAAGGAATGAGTGTCTTTCGGCTGGTGGAGGCTATACGTGATTTGCACAGATAAGCTGAAGGATATTTAATCAGCTTTTGATGAGGCGCCAAAAGGTAAAATGTCAAATATATCGAGCTACGAGTACTCCTCTCGAACAAATGCTCATACTTGCGCAATCGAAAAAGTACTGATCAGATAATAATGATTTTTGTGGAATTAAATTAAAAAAAAATACTTGAAATGAAAGCAGTGCCATTTGGTTAGATTACTCTACGCATCAGAAATTGGGATCATATTTATATCTATAAGGCAGGTACAGGAGCAGATATTTGCTGTAACGAATGGCTCTGTCCTTCAAGCCATAATTGTGCACATGTGCCTATGTGTATAGGGGGACATCTAACTATGAGATATCATTTTCTAAAAGTAGGTGATGTTGAGTTAGCTGAGTGCAGAGTATGCACATAACTACCTTTCTGAGTCTAGGGTCTTTAGCAGATAGATACGTTATACCTTTCATCATTCAACAAGCTCCATAATTCATAGTTGCGTTAAGGCGGGCCAGATACTGAGCCTAAAGAGCGACTGTTTGCGTTCAGGTCCTCAAATCGTGTTTCAACACACCTTCCAATCAAGTTGGAAAGTTAATCTCGGAATCTATTTATATGTATAAAAATGAACTGCCTTTTGTTAGTCTGGCTAAAACTCGAGAACGGCTGAATGGATTTATCTTATCTTGGTCTTGAAATGTTCGTGGAGGTCTAGGGAAGATTTAAAAGGTGATAAAATTTCGAATAGTTGTCGGGAAAACCCTAACCCATACAATCTTCCTCTTCTTATATATAAAAATCTTATGTCCGCTTGAAAAAATCGAGTAATTTCCAAAAATCTCCAAAAATTAACGACCGATTGTTTGAAATTTCGACAGATTATGTGTATCATTCCTGAGAAGGTTTTATCTAAATATATTCAAAAAATCTCTTATGTCCGTTTGTAACGGCCGATTGACTTGAAATTTTGTCAGATTACCTTTATGATGCCTGGGAAGGGTTTTACAAAAAAAAAAATAAAACATTCGGGAAGTGGACCAGTGACTCACCTATTCGAAAAAAATTTGTTTAAGGCTGGATTTACTTGAAAATTGGTAAGTGGCTTTTTGCTTAACTTAACAGGGAGACTATACTTTTCTCCGGGAAGAGGTCTGGGGATTCGCCTATTCAAATAGTCAGACTATTCCTCTCTATAGAAAGTGGACCAAGGTCAGTGGTTAAACCAAAATTTTGTATTCCCACAAATATTGTGTGAATAAAGTTATGATAAAAAGATATCTCATGATTAATTTTTCATTCATTCAATCAATATGTGTGACAACGAAGCGTTGCAGGGTACAGCTAGTATTACAAAAAATTTATATTGAAGCCCAAGTTAGGATACTTTTTTAAGCCTTTATTGTTAGTGTCTTCTTCGTGATAACTCTGATAAGTTTTAGAAAATGTGCACTGCAGGATTTACCATTAAGTTTAAGAAAAATTCTATGTTCTATCTTGAATGATTTAAGAATCGGAATGATATTTTTATAATTTTTAGTTTTAGAATTAAAAACCAACAGATGCTGTTGTATTGTGTGCTCTATACATGATAAACAAATTGTTATGTTGTTGTGTTTTCATATATGCTTATATGCTTACATAGTTACATGTGCTAAGTTAGCATGTACGTACATATATACATATGTATGTGCATACGTATAGCAACGTGTCGCACGGTTAATGTGACAGAAGCTTGAAATGTTTTCCGCCTTTTTTCGCACCAATTTCGCTATGAACGTGTAATGCGAGTATAATTCGCAACAAAAGAAAGTTGTAAAAAAGTATATGTATGTATGTATATAGAAGCAAACACAAGTGTTAGCGAATGTGTGTTTTAATATAGCTGTGAAAATAAAATCTCTTTTCCCAAATCAGAAGAAATGTACAATAAGTAAATGTTTGGTCGTTTGTATGCATGTGTGTGTGTGTGGGTGTGTATGCGTTTATATTTTGGCGTGTTGACTTGTCGCTGTTGTCGGCATTATTTTTGGCACTCTTTTCCGCTTGTATGCCTGTCATCAAAATGCCACATTTCAACAATTCGCTCGGTTGTGTACAAAAACAAAAAAAAAGGGGAAGGAAAAAACGATTTATATATGTGTACATACATACATATGTGTGTTTAAGTGAGTATTTTTGTAAATTTTTTAAATGAAATACTATTAGGGTAATGAAAATCGCACCTATTAGTAGCAAACGCACACACACACACACAGGCACACACAATAGTATTTTGCGTTAGTGGAAATACATATGGTTGAAATTTTATTAAAAAAATATATATATATTTACATAAAATACAATCAGAATGTTTTGGTACAATATTTTATTATTATTTTTTTTTATTTCTTCTTTAACTTTTTTTTTTGCTGCTGCCTGCGTCACTTGATTGCTGTTTTTAGCCAGCGTAAGATAAATACCAGCTTTTCACATTATTTATAAGCCATAACTAAATAAATATGTAAGTTGAGGCTGATCCTTTTACTGTTGTTTTGTTTGTGAGCTGATACCAAGCTATCAGTGCTAAAAGTTTTCAATGTTCATGTGTTTTCATATATGTATGTACGAGTGTGTATATTTATTTTTTCTTCTTCTTTTTGTTGACCTGAAATCTATAATCTCACGAGCAGTTTTTCATTTGTAATAGTCATGAATTTATTTGTAAAAGCGTAACACTTCTTTACACTAGTAAAAAACTATGAAATATCATCTGAAACACACACACACAAGTATTTAGGCATATATGTATATATATATGCATATACCATATACATGCAATGTATGCAAAAACATGTGCGACTGCAATTTTTCATAAAATTTTAACTTTTCACTTCCATTTATTTAACCGGAAAAGTAAAATAAAAACGCTATTTTTGCAATGCGCTTTTAACACACATTTCTATATACATTTGTATACATGGTATGTATGCAAATGTACTGTATAAAATACCCTGGAGGGAAAAGTATGTATGCAGCGAGACTCGAATATAGCGATAACGCCAAACCACTCGCATCGAGAATCTAGTGCTCTACAGCGATATCCTCTGAACACCAGACTACCGTTGTAAGCGTTACCCACTAGCCGCCCAACTAACTAGATAACTCTAAGTCATCGAGATCATCCAACGCGATCTGAGAGGAGGGAGATGAATATAAGGAAGAGTAAGAGGCCGAGGTGACTGCCTTGAGGAACACTAGATGTTATTGTTATTTCACGTGGTGTACACCATTAAAAATTTATTTTTTGTATTCCTCCAATCGAGTACGATGACATCCACATGAGCAAGAAAGGAGGAAACCCGAAATGATCGAGTTTAAAGTGAAATAAAAAATGAGCGACTATATCAAATGCATTGCTGAAGTCAGTGTAGATAACATGTGCTTGAGCAGATCAGGGAAGGAAACTCAGCCATGGTAAACTGATATAACAGCAATATAAGGAGTTGGGAATTATTATATCTCCCTTTACTGGTGGATTACTCTAAAAATAACCAAGTGGTAGGATTTCATCTTAAAAATACTAGTTCTCCTTCTCTCTCTGCAGGGTAGGTATGCAAATATATTGTAAAACATATCTGTATGTACATATGTATGTATAAAAATGCTAGCATTCCAATAAATATTATATTCATGGCCGCAACTATATACATATATATTTATATATGTACATACGTAAATACATACATACATACATTCACACATTTAGTTTGGTCCAAAAATCTCCAAAAAAAAAGGAATTGTTTAAATGTTTGCATTTCATGACAACTAAGAAAAATGGAGCAACGCGCAAAGGCGCATACTTATTATTTCAAGGGAATAACTACGAAAAAATAATTTACTATTTCGTATAGATATACTCGTGTGTACATAAATTTCCTGCTATATGTTTATATGTGAATGAATAATACATCTGTAAATCCCTCTTATAACACTTTATTAACCAAGGTTGCATGTAGTTCAAAATGATGTGAAATTAAAAAAAAAAATACGTTGGAAATTGTGACAATTTAAATGGAAAATCATAAAAAGTCATTGTTTCACGGCTAATTGCGCTGCTTCATTTTGTATGCACAATCGATACCTTAACTACTCGAAGCAACCAAAAATAGTATTTTTTTTTTTGAATTGAGGAATTTAATTGCTGCACTAAAGAAATTATTTTGACTAAAAAGAAAATTGAAAATTTTATTTTTTTTATTTAATTAATCGAGAAATAAATTGTAAAAGTATGAATGTAGGTAGGCATAGTCCTCCAGGTTCTCCCTAAAAACATCTTGTGGTCTTATTAAAACCTTATTATCCTTAATCAATGCGGAAATTTGGTGACGAGATTCGAATAGCGATTGCCCACTTAAAGCACAATAAAGTGACTGAAATCGGTGGTTTACCGGCTGAGATATTTAAACATGACGACGAAGAACTGACAAAGTGCATGCATCAGCTTCTTTACAGACTATAGTCGGACGAAAGCATGCCTGACATTTGGAACTTAAATGTGTTTTGCGATTTCACGGTACGAGCAAATAACCGTGGGTTCAGCCTCCTCAGGTTCTGAGCTGTTCGCTACCAAGCGAGATTTTCCTCAGGATGATTCTTTATCGTGTGATTTCTACAATTTGATGTTGAAAAAAAAAATAAGAGCTACAGCTAGAATAAACCGCCGACATTGATATCATAGGCCTTAACAACCATGCTGTTAGTTATGTTTTCTCCAAACTCCAAGTTTAAGGCGAATGGGTTTTGTAGTGAACGTGGACAAGACAAAATATCTTCTGTCATCAAACAAATAGTCGGCGAATTTTTACGGCTTGGTTTCCGCAGTCATACGTGTAACTTGAATGTCGTAGATAATTTCGTCTATCTTGGAATCTGTAATAACACTAATAACAATGTCACCGTTGAAATCCAGCGCAGAATCACTCTTGCCAACAGGTGCTACTTTGCTCTGAATAGGCAATTAAAAAGTAAAGTCCTCTCTCGACGAACGAAAAACAAGCTCTTCAAGTCATTATTTCCGTTCTGCTATATGGTGCAGAATTCTGGGAGTCTTCAAGAGAAAAGTTTTACGAACAGTTTATGGTCGTTTGCGCATTGACTTTGGCAAATACCGCTCTTCAGCCTTGAAAGTATTCGATGGAGCTCCCGCCGGTGGAAGATCAGATGGACTTGTTATTTTCATTTGGTGCCTGACAGCAAAGAGAAGTACAGAATGGTACACTGTTGTTGATTCGGTTGTAATTACGCAAGCGCAAGCCCATACCAATGAAGAAAAAGAATTATCATAAATAGTTCAATATGAGCAACTGTCGAGATATTGTCAAGAAACCAGATGTCAATACATAGATGCGTACTTTTCCATGTAAAAGGACTTACACACGCATATTAGATCTTCTATCGCCTCTTCTTCTACGACGTCATGGAAACTTCTGAAGTAATCGTTAATGGTGTCAGACAATGACGTTAACAGGTCTTGTATTAGAGTTCTTATGTAATGTGAATGTGCGAGCCACATTAAAATCTGACCACTTTTAATTGCTTATGAGTATTGAGCGAGTCAATGATTCCTTCCAGTTGTTTTCAACAATTTCCTTATTTCGTTTATCAATTAAAGTCTTGATTTATGGTGAAGCGACGCCTAATCAAACAATTTAATATGCCTAGTGTATCCTTATGTCCTATAACCCATTGCATATTAATCGAGTTGTAGGATGTTTGCCCTGCTCTTTCACTATATTTGCGGTGATCTGAATAACTTTAGTGATTTCAGAGTCACTTGGCCGACTGAGTAAATGTATATAAATATTTTTTTATAGTAAAAACCCTCTTTTTCAGAACCAGCAGGCTCTATTTAATTGCAGAAATCTCTGCCTGAAATACAAAACATTGTCCAAACGCGATTCTGATATCTAAATTTGTCGAAACGACATAAAATTCTACTTGATTATCTAATTTGGTTGCGACCGTATAGAAGATAATCCCTGTATCTTTACCTACTCTCCCTTGATCACAATCATCTCTGAAGCGGAAGGAAACATTGAATGACGAATTTAAATTTCCATAGGACAACGTTTATTTTCTGGTCCGTTTCTGGTCCGGATTATCTCTCGAACAGATGATATCAATTGGCCACGATTAAACACCACGGTGTGATTAAACACCTTGCGACTTCTTCCTTCAGAGCCACGTGAAAGATAACGTCTACGTCAACAGGTCGACGTCGGACAAAGACCTCAAAGATTGTATTCGTGAAGCTATTGAGGGCATACAGCAGCTACTTTACGAGTTGGTAATGGAAAATTTCATATAAACGATATAGTCCTGTAAGCATAGCTATTACGGCCATTTGGCTGATATTGTTTTTTAGATTATTAATGGTATATCTCCCTCTTTACACTGAAATAAAGAAATAAATGCAATTTTTCTGTTAATGCCAAAAAACTACTTCTTACTGGAAAACCCTATCTAATTTGGCGTCCTGTAACCGCTGGAGCGATTTTCGAACGAATTCCTCCTCCAATTCATGGTATGCGTCTTGATGTGCCATCTATGTGTTAGTCCAGAATTTTCAGAAAGCGGAAGATTTTCTTTCTTCATTCCTATAAGATATTCTGTTACAAATTTTCAAAAATATTTGCGCGAAAGTTTTTTTTTTAAATAACAAAAGGAGCCAAAGTAAGAATTTACTTAACAAGGATTGACTAAAAATTCTTATTCAAAAGATCGAAAAACATGCACGTAAATATAAAGATACATAAATGTCGTCCTTTTTAGCACCTATCATGTCAAATTTTTATTTATTTGGAACAGAAAATATTTTTGCGCCAATTTTTATTTGCATATGAAAAATCTTGATAAATGCTTCTACTATTAAATTAATTTCTCTTACATAAATGACCTCTAACCAACAAAATTCAACCGCATGCTGCTTATAATAACTCAAAATGCATAATACATACATATGCAAATATATTTGTGAACCGCAGTTGTGTATACTGATAGCTTAGTATGAGTGTGCCATTTACGCATTTCCGTTTTGCATACCACAGTGGGTACACCACACTGCTACAGGATGTCTCTGTGCGCTAGTAAATCTAATGAATATGCCAACTCGATATTTCTTTTGAATACCATAAACAAAGACAACAATGCAGTGCAACGCAGCTTAAAAGCATAGAAGCAACGCAGTTGGAGCAATTGTTATTGGATCTTTCATATACAAAGCTAAAGCAAAACGCAAACGTAATGAAAGCATTCCATATAATAGTAGTTGAAGTGACGGGAGCGGAGCGGCAAGCAAACGCGAAAGGGTGCAAAGCAGGGAGGGAAAGGTGGAGTAATTGAACAGTACCTTGTGCAAAACTCGAGAAAAACAAAACAACGAACTTTCGCCAAACGCCGCTGTTGTGTTGCATACTCATAGAAAGATACATACACGTATGTAGGTATGGGTGTAGGTATTGTTTGTACAGAGATAGTTGAGATGCGCGCGAGGACACACATAAAAAACGGAGTACAGAACATAGCCAACCATAACAACAACAAAATGAAGCGCTGAATTCCGTGTAGTGTATTTGAGTCGCAGAAAAAGAATCTCACATTACGAACTTTGAGATACCGACAACAATAACAATGATAATGGCATATGCAGTGAGTGCATTGAAAAGTTTTTGGCATTATGCGAGGCGAGAAAACACGCTACGGTTTGGATAGTTTGGTGCTTTTTCATTTGCAGATGTGCATAATAAAATTTTGCTATGTTTTTAATAGAAAATTTTGTTTGTTTGCTGCTGACAGTTTTTGTTTTTAATATTTAAAGTAAAAAAAGAATTAAATTTAATATTCAAACTCTTTTTCGCCCAATGAATTTAACATACGCGATGGTGCATTGGTTTCCGCGCTTCGTATTCAGTTAACCCATTTTTATTTTTAAAATTTCAAAAAAATATATATTTGCTTTTATTAATTTTTATTTTTTTCGTCTTACTTTTATTTCTTGATTTTTAGTTCGACCCGCTTTCATTGCCTTGGCACAATTCGAATTTTTATGCAATTTCATAAACCAAGCGAGAGACGAAATGTCAAATCGATGCCAGTAAAACCGTGGCGAAATATGAAAACGAGATCAGCGCGAGCCAATATCGTAGCCGACCATTGGGTAGCAAATGTGAAAGGTAAAGGACCCTGTGTAGCATTTGAAAAGCAGTGAAACATAATGTCTAAAAGTTTCCCTACGTTCATAAGAATTGTCATATGCCTTAAAAAAGATTTATATCGTATTTCTATCAGCTCTTCAGTACCTCTTCTCATCAGCACACTTAGAACCGAATGGTTTCTTTATGATACCACTGAGCATCTTAGGAACAACTTCTCCGCTAGTCAAACCACTTTTTTTCATCTATGCTTTTTTGGTCAGAATAAATTTTTAAATATTTGTATCTTAAGGCTTCAGGTCAGTCAAAATATCTATATCTATGCTGATGTTCCTAATTTCGAGGCAGTTATAGAGGTAGGATTTTTTTGTGACCACTCCAATAACCAAGGTAGCTTCAAACTCTCTGTCTTCCAAACAGAGGTTGTGGGCATTAGACAAGCTTCCAAATGAACAACCGCTTTAACCAGTAGAAGTTAATGCAAAGGCGAATAAGCTATATAATAACCATCAACTGCATCTGACTATTCAACGCACTCAAATGCAGTCTATAGCAGTGAACCATGGAGGTACATTTAAGTTCCTTAAATAATGCCACCATAGGACTCCCACATAATTATTGTGGAGCAGTGTGGATAGTAGACAGATCAAACTGTTACTAACTTTAAGCAAGTGAGAATTTAGTATTCTTATGAGTGCATTGATGGAGCATCTGCCCCTGAAATATTACCATCACAAGCTTGGTGAAGTGGAATCAGCTGAGTGCAGAGCATGCACAGAAGATAACAAAACGCAGGAGCATTTATTTTTGCAAATGGTCGACCTTCAGCTGATTGAGACGTCACATCTTTCACGAGGCCCCCGAGGTCCAACCGTACGGAGTCGGATACTCCTGGTTGGAAGAAATGAATTTAACCAACCAAGGTTACAGGTTCGGCCTCATTTCTACAATCCCCGTTAGACCTTAATAACCTGTTCTCACATTTATTTGTTGCGATAAAATTTATATTTTGTGGCACACATTCTAGTTTTGGTACTTGATGGCCTTTAAGTGTTCTATGCCGAGTGTATGTTAGAGCTCACATATACTTACAGACACAATGGACACTATTATCCTTATTTCCTTCTAGTTTGCAGCCATAATAGGATGAACTCATTTCAAGTGGATGCTTCCTAAATGCCAATGACCTGTTTTTGAGGCTATCAGTCTATATATACTCTTGAAAAACCTATTTAATAGGTTCTTATCTTCGTTATCTTATAGCTGGATCTCCTCTGAGCTCTTTGATTTGTAAATGAAGTTCTGGCAGAGGTAGTATTAACTGCTCTTCGGATTTATGAAGATATGCTCGACGTATTCAACTACTCAGCTTTTTTATTCCCGAAATATTTCAATTGCCCAGAAGGAATTATAGAAATACCGATTGAAAAAATGATACCTGAGTTTGATAGTCCCTTTAGAGTAATACTCGTAGTTAGGGTTTGAAACATCAGCAGAATTTGTTTGAGACATCAGCAGAATTTGTCTACATATAATAGTACTTTTCTATCAATGAGCTCTAACCTAAAATTTTTCAAGAAATGAAAGTTCTTAGAGATTTTTTTATGTTTAACATATAAAAGATGAATATAATTTTTTTCAGGAACACAAATACTTCTCAACGGTGGCGATTCTGAAATCCTTACCACGCATACCCATGGAGTACTTCTGAGAACATGTAAAAAGGTTGTCTGTACCCTACAGGGTGTTATAAACGCGAAACGCGAAACGCATAAAAATAAAAATACCTACAGACAAATCCAATTGGAACTTGCTACGCACAAGTCAAAGTTAACTAGGTTTACTAGCTGGACGTATGCGTCTATTTTAGAAAAATATTTACATATGTGTATGTATATGTATATTTGTGTGACTAGCGCTATTTGCAAAGTGAGTAAGGCCTTATCTCAGCATTCTTTTACAAACAGACTTGTAAAATAAAAACCGAAACTCTGGGTTAAAAAAAAAAATTGGCCTAACACAACAGGTACATACTTTTACATAGAGTTAGAAAAATTTGTACAGACAATTGGACGGATATATGCAAAGCTTAAGCACAGAAGCAACTTTAAATTTGCCGTCGCGCTGGAATGTGTTTTGTACACCTTAAGGCAGCTTTGTGGTGGCTTTAAATAAACCGTTACGTAAGCATATGAATAACAACTGTTGAAGGAAGTGGTCAGTAACTTCAGAATAAATATTTTGAGTTAAAAAAAATAATTTTATGTATAAAAGTTAATTGCTGCTCGTTTGCTTCTATAAACTTAATAATGGCTTTGATTAACATCTTTTCTTCCGCAAATTTGATCGGGATCTGACTGCGGATTCCTTTGAATGTTGCCTTCTGTGTGAGGGAAGTGGATTGGGTCCAATCTATTCGAAAAGTTTATATTATTGCCCGATTTACCTTGGATTGTTTTCCTCAAGAAATTCTATCAAAATAGATACTTTGAATTTGGTATGTTGGTAACATTTTAACCAGATCAACAAACAGAATGTAATATATATATTCATTTGGCACTCTATAATTGTTGAAGCAATTTTCGGCCGAGTTCATCCTTCACTGTGTGATGTCTGTCTTGATGAACAAAGCAAGGGATTTACAATTTATATAAAGCCGCCTCCGAATGGCTGGTGGTTTGTTATGAGCAGCCGAGGAGCTATAAGTTTTGGATGTCGGTTGGACTCTAGTCCTCGTCCCCTAGCAATACGCATTGCCAACCACTGGCTATTGCGATCGCCGAACAAATATAATACTTTATTTCCTAATATGGGATCACGGATCAACAGATTGATGAAAATTGGTACGATGTTAGTATACTGCTGTTGTGGTTGTTTTGGGTTTGATGGATCTGTGCTTATACCTATGTTTATGTTTAACGATACTGATCGTAAACGAACTTAAGATGAGGGCTGTGGCCTGCGAAATTCTTTGAAGTATTCATATTCTGATTTTCCTGGAAGACTTTGAAAAGCAAAGAAGTGATTAATTTCCGAATATATCTGAAGTATAATAAAGTAACTCGAATATTTAAATGCCAAGGTTTGAACGTAGTACATCTGGACACGCATATTCATAGCTACATGAATAGTAAATATTTTTTTATGCGTGTTGTTTTCAATGAGGCAATACTTTTTTCAAAGTTGGTCGTTTTGACAGCTCTTATTACTTGATTTATACTGAGTTTGGCTTGCCATTTCATGAGTAGAATTACTCCGGATCAACGTTCACAAATCGTGAAAATATATTACAAAAATAATAGTTTGGTTCGCACAAAATGATCAATTTGAATCATGCGTTGACCGAAAAACGGTCGGAATGGGCCCGAAGACATGGCAAAGTTATCTTCCAACATGACAACGCGTCGTCTCATACCGCTAAACTGGTGAAAGACATATTTAAAACACTTAATTGGGAAATATTATCGCACCCGCCGTACTCTCTAGACATCGCCTCGTCCGACTATCACCTTTTCGCATCGATGGGACATTCCCTTGCAGAGCAGTGCTTCGCTAATTTTGAAGAAGTCAAAAAATGGCTCGTCGAATGGTTTGCCTCGAAAGAGAAAAGTTTTTTTGGAATGGTATCCATAATTTGCCTGAGAGATGGGCGAAATGTGGAGAAACCAATGGTCAATACTTTGAATAAACAAATTTTGAGATTCCTCTGAAAATTAAGTGTTTTTTTATCGAAAAACCGGCAAATTTCAACTAACACCCCTGGTAATTAATGGAAGATTACGCGGAAGGATCTTGGTTTATGGGTTTAAAAAATCCAACTAGTTCAAGAATTGAAGTCGATCGTTTGGTGAATGGGCACAAAACAGATGGCCGCCGATCACGATTTTCACAAGAGAATATTGTGCAGCGAAGAAGCTGGTTGAATTTGTGCATTTATAAACAGAATTTCTCCATTCACTGTGATGACAATCCACAAGCCAATCTTGAGACGCTGTTACATCCTCAAAAAGTCACTGTTTGGTATGCTCTAATGGTCCATGTTTCTGCAAAAAAGATGCCGTCCATAATGTAACAGTCAATGGGTAGCTCTGCAAAGCCATGATTAATGACTTTTTTGCACCTAAATTGGAGAATTTTGATGTGTACGACCTTTGCCAAACAGCCAACGACACAATCAATTGATTGAGAGAAACTTTGGGTGTACGCATTATCTTGCGTCCTGGGCCTTTGGCGTGACGTACAAGATCGCGCGATTTAACAATGCGGGGTTATTTTTTGTGGGATAATATGAGACCGCTTGTCTAGATATAAGCACGAAATGACTTATGCCTTTTAATATAATATTCGATGTGTTATTGCAAGCACACGACCCCGAATACTGAAAAAAGTGGTCGAAAATTGGGAAAGTCGGCTGGAATTTATTCCTTCCAACAGCGTCGGTCACTTGTTCGATGTTATTTTAAGAATTTAATGGTAAAACCTTAACTGAAAATAAAGCTTAATTCTTGGCCATAACATTAAATTATATTCCTTACATTTCTTCTTGAAAATTACATGTCTATAAAAAACCTGTATAAGGAGTATTTTAATATTTTGCGTTAGCTGAAGATCCTTTACAACACTACAACAACGTGTGTCTGGTTCTTCTAGCATAAAATAATTTCGATGCGAAATTTACTAGGCAATGACAAGTCATATTATGTCTTTTATTGTAGAAAGTTGTCAAGACTTAATTTTCTTATTGCGAAAAAGTATGGCGTTGTCATCGGAGTGATAAAAAATTATTAAATTTTCTCTACATATCCTTATTACGTAAATTAGCCATGGGCATATTATTTTATATTTACATTGCTTTACATTAAGCACTTGAGTTTCTTTACATTTTGTTGGAACCTATTATTTATCTCCGCATTCCACTAACACTTGAACACATTAAATATTCCACACGCTTCGCCTGCAGCTCCGATTGTGGAAGTAGCAATTAAATATTATCGCAAAATTTGCTGTGCCGCTGTATGATAATTTAATTACCAAAAGCATTACCACATTTTCTATTTTTTACATTTTTACAAAGCTAATTTCTCTGCCCCAAAGGTGTAGCATTCGTACCAAATGCAGTTAAATATTTCCATTCTTCATTTTTCCTTATATTTATATTTAGGTTGATGCGATAAGAAACGTTATTTTTATGTAATCAGAAGTAAGTTGTTTGTGTGTGTAGGTAAGTACTGGCAGGTAGAGTGCCATGCGAAGATTTCAGTTATTTTTTTTATATATTTTTAGGCAGAGATGATAAATGATGATAAGAGGGGGTTAACAAAAGTTCGGTCATTTGGTGACTTTCCATTTTGTTTTTGTTGAATCTAAAAATACCAAATCCTTTGCAATTACTTGATTAGTCTTCCCTTCAAAGCTTAGAACAATCGACTGAAATGTAAACGAGAAAACGTAGAGGACAAGCACCGAGAAAGTCGACCAATATATCCCACTGATGACGACACTGTAGCTCTGGTGAAGTCCAAAATTGACGAAGACTCAAGGTTGACCCAAGAAATGATTGCTAATGAATTGAGCTTGAATGCCATGGCTGTATAGCGAATATTAAGTAATCATCTGGGATAAACGAAGAAATCTGCTCGATGGGTACCACGAATTTCAAATCAGGCCCAAAACGAGGCTCGAGTGTATTTTCCTCAGTTTTTCATAAAAAAAAATCAAATATTGTCTGTCTAGTAACTTTAGTAAAGTCGTTACTGGTAACGACTCTTGGTTCTATAAGTATGATCCAGAAACCAAACAACAGTCCATGGTATGAAATCCACCAGGAGCAAGCCCACCCGTAAAATCTAAGCAACAAAAATCAGCAGCAATTGTAATGATGCCAGTTTACTTCATCCGATCTAAAATTGAAGCTGATATTCCACTGCAAAAGAGTCAGACGGTAACTTCAAAATGATTCACCGAAGAGTGCTTATCAAAAGTTTTTAAAATTTATTTGGAAAATAGGAAGAAAGAGTATTTTTACATCATAAAAACGCGCCATCCCACACTACTGAAATAACGAGTATTTTTATTGCGATCTCTGAGATCGAAGAAATACGTCCAACACCATATTGCGCGGATATAGCACCTTCTGATTTCTGGTTATTTCCAAAAATTAAAAAAAAATTCCCTTTAATAGCAACGAGAAGGTATATATAAGGAGCAAGATATATTTTACAATTTTTACTTAATATTTATAAACTTTTCTACAACTTTTATAATCAATTCAGCCCCAGAGAAATATTACAAAAAATTTTTTTTATAAAATAAGGTTTAAGTATTTTTTTAATTTCTTATTTGAACATTTCATAGTCGAGTGGCTAGCTGTGCTTATAAAATTAAAAAAATATTATTTATATGTACACGTATATGAAATAGTTTTTTAATTTGTAATGTATTACATTTATTTAATGCAACTGTGATAACTTCCAATTACTATGTTAACACAAAACTTTTTCCCTCAATATAAAATGTAAATTTCTCCAAATATTATAGTCACAGCCATGGCAATTAAGGTAGGATAAGATAAACCGAATGCGATACAGTTTGGCTTGTCTTTCATTTGCATTACTTTTACACTTTTATTTAAGTTCTTTCTTACAAAAATGTATTAATTTATTGCATTTTTCTTAGAATTTTATCTGTTAAGTTTTCATAGCGTTCAGCAGAAGGAGGCTTATAAGTTGGGTAAGGATTTGCACGAAATGGTGTATGGTAATGGTGTGAGAGGTGAAGATGCGATATCGTTAAATGGCTAAGGGTGGTCGCACATGAAAAAAGAAAAAAGAATTATTCTTTTAACATTGGTTTTGCCGAATTATGTTTTATAAAGGTACTAGTATATAATAATATAAAAATTTATAATAATATAAAAATATATAATAATATAAAAATATTAGTAGTAAGCTACAGGTTTTTTTGTTCACTCAAAAAATAGCGAGCTCATACAAATTTTCATTAGCCTTTTGTGAAAAATCCAACTCCTTCAAAATTTGCATTAGCGTTCTGGAGTCCTTTGTAGACTGACGAAAAACTCGAAAAGTACTTGTAAAGCGTGTTTATTTAGACATCTGGTTTTCAATGAGTCAATACCTTTTCCAGCATTTCGACAACCGTTACTTGATTTATACATAGTTTCGCTTACGATTTTATGTTGAACAGACTTATTCCGGAACAATGTACAACGAATGGACCCAAAACGAGATGGACATCGATGCCGATTTTCACAAGAAAATTTTCTTCAGGGATGAAGCTAAAGTTTTTGGTTGTTTAATAAGGTATCAATAAACAAAATAGTCATATTCGAAGTGATGATAACCGACAACCCGTCGTTGAGAAAATGCAGATGATCACTAAACGATTGACGCCTTGGAAGATAATATTCGGCACGTTATTGCAAATATTCGGCGGCAATTGCTGCTAATAGTATTTGGCCTCTCGGTTGGAGTTTATGCGAGCCATGCGTTTTATTTCTTCTTGAAAACCACATGTCTAGGTAAAATAACGCCCTAAGTAACTTTTTTGTTTCAGTACTTTTTAACACCCGTATTAAAAATGTAATTTTCTACACCTTTCTTGTTCTTGAAATCGTATATTACAATTGGTCCGAAGTATGCTAGTACCAAAAGGAGAATAAATATATAAGCGAATCAAAATGTTTACCCATCGGATCAGAATGATAAGCTGAGTTGATTTCGCCCATTTGTATCCAAACTAGTACCTAAGTTTTCGAAATATTTCAACCGACATTGATACACAGATTTACTGGTATATTTAAACCATCATTTATCGTAACCAGCCAGATCGGACCAGCTTGTACAAGACCGATTTTGCAGATTTGAGATTTCGGGTCACAAATTTGTCGTAAAAGTATCTAAGAGCATGAAATTTTTTATTATACTTCTATATTTAAACACACACATACAAATAAATATTGGCAACAAAAATCATGAAAAGCAGAAGACTCCACTTTATAGCTCACGTACAACTGATTTTGGGTAAAAAATCGGTCAAAATAAGAATCTAAGGCGAAAAATTTGCCATACCACACATAAATTAAAATAATTAGAGAGCAATGTAATAATCCATGATATGATTCGTAAAATTACCTGAGTATTGGAAGAACTAAATCTGGGAGTCCTACCCAATATTTCTCTGATGAGTTCTAGATCTCAATATTTTAAAAGCTTTAGCTGAAAGAAAGAACCAACAGAATCGAAATCACTTTTCGAGAGGCTATTTTACTTCATTCTCTTTTATGTGTATGTATTTAGTTAGCAAGGTATATATACTCGTATGCACGGTTAAGAGGTCATCTATGGAGTTTTACAGTTTTTAGCACTTTCTTTTATTCTTCACATACATACATACATAAACGAACAGAACATAAATGGGTAAATTTGTGTGCACTCAGCTGCAACGAAGTTTTAAATGTTTTAAGTAAAGTCAGAAAAGTAAGAGAAGACCAAAAATCTGCCATGAAAACTTAGCAAACTTTAGAATTAGTTATTCCGCTTAGTTACATATGTATACATGTACATATATCACACAGTGCTTGCGGTAAATCTGCGTTGAAAGCAACAAAAAAAAAAATAATGTTTTCTTTTCATGAAATCACACCGCATTCATTGCGTGCTCTAAAACGACATTATTTTATTTTATTTGCCGCCGCGGTAGCCGAGTGGTTAGCATTGAGAACTACCATTCGGAAGGCTCGGGATCAAATCCTGGAGCCGTACTAACATCCAAAAAGTTATAGAAAATTTATTTAAATAAAAAATTAAGCTAATTTCTAATTGCGGTCGCCCTTCGGCAGGGAATGGCAATCCTTCCGAATATATTTCTAACATGAAACTAAAAGTCCCTCATATTTTATTTATTCTGTGACATCTTTATATGTTTTTTTGCATGAACCAATTTATATGAAGAGTTCTAGTTGCCGCCGCCATCTGATTGGCAACTGTTCTGAGTGTATTTCTAACATGAAATAAAAGTTCTTCATGAAAGCCGCTCAGCTTTTTGGAGACGGTTTAGAATAAATTAAAGATCCCTCGATTAGTTTGGAAGAATATCAAAACGTACACCAGAAATTGGTGGGGAAATTCGGCTGAAAATCGCTGCTGCTGTTATAATGGCGAATACTGAACTGAGGAAATAGGTGACATAGATCTGTTCCAGCATTCGTATGGACATAAGAAAACCGGAGCATGTCGGCGTTGAAGTTTTGTAATCACAACAAACAGTCAATTTTCCACTCGAGTTCCAATTTGAGAACAATTGTGGATGTGGATAGATTGAGGTCAACAATCACCTTATATACCAGTGAAGTAATAGGTTACCGATTAGTTATATCCGGTGAGGAAGAGAAATTCAGAGTTGAAGAGTGAAGTGAGACAGATATGTGGCGAGATATAGTGGAAGATCGATGTGCGCTAATAGTACGGTACAATACGTATGTTCTCACAGCGATGAGAAAGTAATTTTCGAAAAGATGACATTGTCTTGATCACTTTATCCAAAAAAAATAATATACTGCTACGTCTCAGTTTTTTGTTACAGGTTTTTGATGCAGTTGAAGTTTGAAGGTCTACGAAGTGGCAAGTATTGTCTTTTGTTTAGCGTTTTGGCTTAAACTTCGTATACGGGGGTTTTTGGGGTAAAGGAATTTGAACTTGAGGTCTAAACAAACCATATTTGTGGCATTATAATGAGAGTTTGAAAATGTGATGGAAAGAGGAAGTGTTCCAAAATCTTACGAGAGGATCCGACGACCTACTGAAGGTTTTAAAATGAGAACCGAAGGAGTATTTAGAGAAAACTGAGGTTAGGATATATTTCTGCAGTTTGCTTAACTCAGACGAAAAAAAATAATTATGCAAATTCCATCATTTGACTCTGGCGATGTTCGAAGAGCATTTTGCAAGCTTAAACAGCTACAAAGCTTCAGTCGTAATATATTGCCTAGGAGTTTAATTGGTGCCTTTAATTTCAATATGTGAGTTGGTATACCAGGAGTCTTTAGCGTATTAAGAAACTCTACGGGAGTCGACAGATTTATACTGATACTCGACCCTTTAGAATAACTTTGAAAACATTCCATTTATTTTTGCGGCTTGCCCATTTTATGGTATTAAGATGGCATGCTTGTATTACAATTCTACGCGCTTAACGTGAATATTATTTATGTTTGGGTAAATTTAAGCTATATAGGACCTCCTCCACAGCCGGAAAAATTTTTACTAATGCTGTAGGTACAATTATATGGTTACTCAGTTCCGAGATATCACAATTTCCTATTTTTAGCTACAGATAACATCTCCTCTTAAGTAGACTGCCATGTGTTTTGTGAGACTCAGTTTCTCCACTGAATACCATAAATGAGATCGCTTCACTCATGCTTTGACATCGTCCACTCGCGTTCCATTGCACACTACGGGTAAACTTTGCCAGATATCGACTGCCAGTGATATAGTAACTCGAAGGCGATATCAGAAAGGTCTTGTCTGTTTCCCCAAGAGTACCCAAAAACCGAATCACCAAAACATACTTCAATACTTGAAATTATTTTGTAATAAATATATGTATATCCTAGTTACTTTGTTGAGGAGCTTCGCTACTTAACACGTTACTGTCTCCAATGGTATTTAAGTCCGGAAGCTAAGCCATTGTGAAATGATAAGCCTCAGGTCCATTTCCCAGAAAAAAGGGTTTTCCATGGTAATTTGAGTCCAAAGCTACTACTATACCAAATTTTGTGTAAATCAAACGAATTAAAAATAAATTAAATATTTTCAAAGAGATCGGTCCCAACTCCATTTCCCGGAAAATTCGTTCTTATCTGGTACATACGTCGTACGGAAAATACATTTTCCAAAATAGATTCAGTGATTTATGCTGTAAATTGTTCCGTCAGTCATTCACATATATAGTATATATATAGATAGATTACACATCTCCATGAATATGCTATATAATATTAATTGCATTTTCTTAATATTAATTTTTAATAAGAAATTCACGAGTGCTTAAATACACATATGTATATAGGTATATCTGACCCAAAACTAAAAGGACATACCTACACATACCATACACATATTTGTATAAATATATATACCATACATACATATTTCTTCGTCACCCATACGACTGACGAACAAACGAACTGTAGCTATTTGCGAATTCGCCACGTTTATCTGTATGAGAAAAGTCTTAAGTAAATACAATGAAATGTCTGCATCTTAAAAGCTTTTTTCGTCTGCAATATCTTTGGTGTTTACCAATGAAAGAGTTGATGGTCACTTGGTGCAACCCACTCGCAGCAATAAAAACCCATTAAAAAGTTCGCATTTTCATTAAGTTTCTTCTTATCGCTGCGCCCTGGCATTAAATGGCTAGCGATGCATGTGTGTATGTACATACGAGGGGATTAACAAAAGTTCCGTAAGACAAGACCAGATAAAAACATAATCGTCATTGATTTGCTAGACTGGCCATTAACGAATTTGTTTAGGAAAATTTGAGCAAAATACACTCGAGCCTGTTTTTTGGGCCTCATTTAAAATTTGTACAATAGTACCCATCGAGCGGATTTCTTGGTGAATCCTAGAATATTACTTAATATTCGCCATGATATTCAATCCCTACTTATTAGCAACCATTTCTTGTGGCAATCGTGGGGCTTTGTCAGTTTTGCACTTCACCAGAGCTACAGTGACGCCATCAGTGGAAGATTTCGGTTGACCTTCTCGGGGCTCGTCCTTGACGGAAAAATGTTCGAATTGGAATCTTCGTAACCACTTAGGAAGTGTCTTTAAAGATAGTGCAATCGTTCTATATGCAATTTGGCATTCACTGAATATTTTTATTGGCTGTAAATTACGCCGAAACCCCAAGAGAATCACATGGAGAATTTTTGTTTGCATTGGAGGTGGAATTTCGTCTGACCTATCCTCAGCAATCTTGCGTTTTCTCGTCTCAATTTTAGCCGTCCGTAAAATTTGAAAGGAAGACTAATAAAGTAATTGCAAAGGATTTGATATTTTTAGATTTAACAAAAACAAATTAAGAGTCTCCAACTGATCGAACTTTTGGTAATCTCCTCGTATGTTGATATGAATACATGTATGTATTGTTGTGAGCAAAATATATTGGTTTATCTGATTTTTTGCTAAACTGGAATTTGATACAAGAGTTTTTGTATTCAACTAGAAATATATAGACACATATATGTACGTATATACAGGCATATGTATATGATTGGTGGGAGCCAAAATATGTTAGGGTCACTGTTGCCAATGGAGCAAATATTGAGTTGAACTTTTGAGCGAAATACACACAATTTGGTTTTGTTTTTTGATTTCAATGTGTGTTTCGTAAAAAAATGGCAAAATTTCCTGTACATACGTAGGTATGTGTGCATCTCGTACATATGAATATAAGTTAAAATGTGAAAATGCGGTAGGAAATGCTCATATCCTTCGATAATGCAACTTCTACGTCACTACGGTTTATGCTGCATTGAACAAGGGCTTTTGCTTTTACAGCGGCAAACGTGCTTACTGTTGTTTGGACTACACACACACACGCACACACATATATACATACCCACATATAAAAAATATCCACAAACATACACACCAACTCTGTACTTATTATGCTCGTGCTCTTTGGCAAAAGTTCTGCTCGTCCTTTCTCATTTTCGTTGCATTAGTGCGGCGCATTAAAGGATTGCCCGGCTGCAGAAATATCAATTCGACACATACAAACACAACATGCACACGCCTATATACACCCACAGCAACAACGCAGTGCTTCTCATTCAGTTCGTAGAAAACTCAATTAAATGCGGTCGTAAGTTTGATTAAAAGCATCGAATGTGCACTTTTGACTGGCAACACTCATTTCCTTTCTTCATTTCAATGGTTTTTTGTTTCCCTTTTCTACTTTTTATTTCTATTTACTTTGTTTTTGTTTTTGAAATTCTCTCTAGTTTTTTCTTCGCACTCTACTACTTAAGGTAATTCAGTTAGAAGTGAGTTTCGAGTTTTGTCGAGTGACTTGTGTCGGACATGACTTAAATCTACATTTGTATGGACGCGTATATACGAGTATGTATATGTATGTATACGTGTGCACCTACTTTTGTGCACGAGTATACAAGCACATAGACGACCAAGTTTTCTATGATTTTAATTTAAATCTCTTCGAAGAAAAGTGTGTTTTTGTAGGCTTCTGAAAAAAAGTTGTTGCAAAATTAGTTACTGTAGTTGAACTGAGGGTTTCTTTGAATTGGTTTAATGGTAAATGTGTCAAGATTGGCGGGTTCTTAAAGATGATTCAAATTACTTTGTTTTCATGAGGGCTTATACAAAGCTCACGCAAACGGTATCTCTTCTTTTTATAATACTTACATACTTCAGATTAAAGTTAAATTAATATTTCGTGTGCATGAAAGTTATAAAAAAAGGAAAACATTTTTTGTTTGTTTATTTCGTTTCATCTCAGCCAACTATAGAGAACCCTATGTTTCAAGCAGCTTAGGAATATCTTACGAATTTTTCACTATTAATAAACTATTAATTTCATGGCAGAAATGCACGCTCGTATAATGAGATGCCTTGCCGAAGGACATTTAGAAAAAAACTACCGCAAATATGTCCCTCTCAACCCAGTTGGGATTTTGAATCCATTGAAATCGTTTAAAGATATTCGAGTATAAAGATTGTATGTATTTGATTTTAATAAACAAAAATTTTAAAAAGATTTGACATAGTGCATTTCTTGAGTCAATATAGTGGAGTTCAAGGGAGAAACACTGAACTTTTGGACTTTAGGTTATTGCTTGTTACCAGTTGTGCACTTATTTACACTAATATCTGAGTGTGTTTATAATTTCAGTTCTCAAATTAAGGCTCATCGCATATATATTGTAGATATTTATCAGCATCAGCTGAAACACACCAAATTCCTAAGTGTTGTAAAATAGGCTTACAAAACTCCTCGGAGCTCTCTTGTTCATTCAATTATATCTGAAAAGTAATAGTGCTTAATATGTTCTCCACATGACATATGGAATGATCATCCAACATCACTTTTAATTTTTAGCATTTTGCTCACAACCCGAGCGCCTCCAAGAGTAGTAGAGCTCGGTGAAGAAATTTCACCCCTTTTCCACCTTCCGTCTTGATATTTTTACAACAAACGGAGGGATCTATAGTTTGTTCTAAGCTGAGTCCAAATAGTAGATGGATAATCTTTTCATACAAGAAATGCATGTGGAGGGTTGACATCCACCGCAGAGGAGGTTAAATTGGCAAAAATATTTGAGAAATTTAACTAATTTTTTGACTCTAATAACGATGCAGTTTTTAAAGACTTAATTTTCATATAAATCTTTAAAGTTATTACAATTTCTCATTTCAAATATAGAGGTATGAAGAAAGTTTCATACTACAGACAGCTTAACTTTTTTTTTAGTTTGGTACTCATATTGCGATACTAAAATTTTGTCATTTTATATATTATACAATTTTTTTTTTGTTTTTTGGCTTATTGTTCTGAAATGATTTGCTCTATTAGACAGTGTACCATTAGAGAGTTTGCAGCTTTGACTGAGAAGTGAATAAGAAGATACATTCTCACAAAATCGTCACAGAAGACTTGAAGTCCGTCAGATACCTTCAATATGGAAATGTACGATTTTTCCTCGCTGAGCAAAACCGTGTGATCAAAAAAAAAAAAAAAAAATTAAACGAGCATAGTAAAAAATTGGAAAATTTAAGATTTTTTTTTAAATTTTTTCATATTTGGCCATCTTGCATACATTGAATTTAAAATATATATATTTTTGTATTTGTTTGATTTTTTTTTTTATTTCTTATTTTTCTTTTGGTTAACGTAACTGTAGGCGTGTCAAGAACGAATCAATATTTCTTTTTACATTTCTTAATAATTCAAAAAAAAAAAAAAATTCCTTTAATTCGAACGGGGCTAAATTTAAGGGGTTACATACGTCCAGTAGCACCAAAAATGCGCTAAAACAAAAACTGTTTTCAGAAGGGATAACAATAGAAATAAATATAAAGAAATTTTATACAATGTTTTTTGGTACTTAAAGTTTATAAAAAAATGTATTTTAATTTTTCTTTACAAAAATACATAAAATATCACGTGACCCAAAGTACAATGAAAAAAAAGTTGCTCCACGGTCTGCATCATTTATCCTTGGAATGTTGATGGATCTGTAAAAATAAAAAAAAATTCTTGTAAAATGAAGTTGTAGTTATAGTCTGTCGAGCCGAATTTTTTAATTTCGAAAAATTTTCCAATTTACGGAATTTAGAAAAAAAGTATGCGTTTTACGTCATAAATGTCACACTTTAATTATGTTCATAAAATTTTTTAATAAAAATATCGAAAATACGGCTCGACAGACTATAGAGAAAACATTTTCGAATATTTTAAAAAAAATCGCATCAAAAAATGTTAAAAACTGTATGAGTTATCATGCAGACCGTGCCGGGAAAAGTAGTTTCGAGAAAAACGCGTTTAAACTTGCATGTGCATTTCGCTGGGCACAGCTACCTGTGTGCATTAAACTCTCGTCGGGCGGTCTGATTTTCTACCATAACTTTGTATCTATGGGGAATTTTTACAATCGACTTTCACAGAAATACGCCTAAAACTATAAAGAATAATAACCTATAAAAAAAAAATCGATTTTTTGAAATTTCTGGACGTATGTAACCCTTTAACGCAGAAACCGCTTTGAATTCCGCTCCTCACTAGACCAACCCAATTAGCTTATGGTGTATGAAATATTGATCACAGCAAGTTAAAACCATGCCGAGATTGGGAAATGGACTTATAATAAATAAAAGTAATATCTTAGTTAAAACCGCAAGTTTAATACACATTATTACACAATTAAAGTTTGCAGATTTTGGCTATGTTCCGCTGTCTATCTGGGACTACTTCCATTTAAGAACTGCGTAGAGATTTATCAGCTGAAAATTCCATATTAGCAAACTTTTATTCCTTCAGTTGTTATATGCGTATTAAAACTTATTTTTATAATTATGGAAAATTATTTTTAACGAACTACCTTTTTTATTTTTTCCTGTGGACACACGTACGTGTATGTGTGTGTATAAGAGGGGATTAACAAAAGTTCGATCCGCTGGTGACTTTCAATTTGTTTTTGTCAAATCTAAAAATCACAAATCATTTGCAATTACTTTATTAGTCCTCCTTTCAAATTTTTGAACGATCGGCTAAAATGGAGACGAAAAAATGCAAGATTGCTGAGAATAGGTCAGACGCTACCACAAACGCAAACAGAGATTCGCCATGTCATTCTCTTCGGGTTTCGGGGTAATTAACTCCCATTACAAACATTCAATGAATGACAAATTGCATATGGAACGATTGCACCGTCTATGGGTACTATTTCTAAGTGCTTAAGAAGATTCCAGACCACACAGTTTTCCCTAGAGGACGAGCCCCGAGAAGGTCGACAAAAATCTTCCTCTGATGACGTCATTTTAAATGAAGCCCAATAAGATGCTCGAGTACATTTTGTTCAATTTTTCATAAACAAATCCGAAAATGTTCAGTCTAGTAACTTTAGTAAAGTCATTGCTGGTGACAAATCCAAGTTCTATAAGTACGATGCAGAAACCTAACAACAGTTCATGGTATGAAGTCCAACAGTGGCAAACCCACCCGTAAAATCTAAGCAACAAAAATCAGCAGCAAAAGTAATAATGTCAGTTTATAACAGCAAAATGGTACACCGAAGAGTGCTTCCTAAATGTTTTCGAAAGAGTCCCCGCATATGGCACCTTGTGATTTCTGGTTATTTCCAACAATTAAAAAAATATTTAAAAGAAAAAGCCTTTAATAATAATAGATAATATAATTAATGCGGGTACTGCTGAACTTTATAAGCTTAAAAAGCAAGTGTAAGTGGATTTATAGGCTTAAGAAATGGTTTCAACCAATGTCGACTATGTATAGAATATAAAAAAGATAACGAATAAATACAAAAAGAATTTATTCAATTTTTTTTCTGGTCAACTTACCGAAGTTTTGTTAATCCCCTTGCACACATGTATATATCTTTAATAGGTACATGTGTTGCTGCATTCTTTTTAATTTCCCGCCGCTTTTGCCATTAAGTAAGCATTTTTTTAATGATTTTTATAATTAAAACAGTCGGCGCTCAAACAGTTTCCTAATTACATTTACTACCTTTGCTACTTCCTTTCGCACATTTTCGCGCTTTTCTCCTGCACTTTTTGATATGTATGCACGACTACACACGCAGAAACGGAATATTTAATGCGCGTACAATTACATTCTCCACCAAATGGCTACGAAAATGTACCCACACAAGCAAACACACTTACCAAATACTAGTTTTGTATGCATCTATACACATACATATGTATGTATAACTCAATATAAGCAACCAACATTACTGGCAGTTGTTTGATGTCGGAGTGGGCAAAAAAACATTCAAAAAACAAAAAGTCCAGCGTGTAGCAACCAACATGCATTGCATACTTTTAGGTGAATGCACTTACTATATATACACGTACATATGTATGTAGTGTAGTGTACGATTTCAGTGGCGTAGCGAAAATAAACAAAAGTCCAGGTTGCACTCTGCAACTAAATGAGAGCCAAAGATAAACATGGCAACTGTGATGGCAAACAGTGGGTCCCTGAAGCAAACACGGTCAGTCGCCACCTGCCGGTTGAGGGCAACAATAGTTGGGGCAAGTAAGCGACTGGCGACTGGCGAGCAGCCGAAACAGCCGGTAAAAGTAGCGGTGACCACCAGTCAAGCCAAGTGCTAGCAACAGAGAAATGTGGAGGGCGCTGTGAGGAAATTCGGTCTCGACTGCCCACTGGCGGCGATCAACGCGAAGCATTACAACTCCGTATTACTGCATAATTTACGGGGTCTTTGCATATACCTATAAACATATACATATATAGGTATGTACGTGCTTTGTGTGTTATGCTTGCACACAGCTTCTCTTAATAAGTAAAAATTGCGCTTTTTACTTGTATTTTCGTACAAAAGCAAATACAACATGTACAGTTCAACTAACACAAACACATTCATTCACACACACACACACACACACACATGAATATACATACAACGTAATTACATATGCATACATAGAGTCCGATTTGCATATTCTTTGCTTTTTCGGCGCAAATTTTATACAACATATTTATTATTATAATGCACTCCCTCCATTGTACAACATTCTATGTGGCAAAGAAACAAACAAATATACTTGTATTTATATGAATACACGTATGTGTACACGAGTATGTGTGTGTTTGTATACGTGTATGTACGAGTGTTTGAGTATTTATCTGCGCATATTTAAAACATTACAGTTACCTCATTTGGTAAAGCACGCTTGAGTGGTGTTGTATACACGTTCATAAGTTCTCAAGTTATTTTCACTTGAAGCACTCTTATTGCGGTAACAGGGCGTATGAGTAACGTCAAAATGTGTTTTGTATGTATAGGTATATGAAGGTATATGAGAGTGTATTTTGAAAAACAGTATTTGAGTAGTCTGCAAAAGCCGCGCGTTATTCATTCGAAATAAACGGGCAATTACTAAGTAGTGTACTTGATAGTGTATACGCATATTAACTGATTTATTTCACAAGTGAAAAAGAAATTAAAATTATGCGTAAAATTACGAATTAGAAAAAAAGAAAAAAATGCTCTCATCGGCCATGATATACAATTTTTGGTTTTTCCTCATAGGATTAAACTTCAATCTTCATCTCTAAACTAATCGGTTGTATCAGTACTATATGATATAGTAGTCCGAGATCCATGATTTTCGTTGGCAATGTGTAGAATACCGCTCTAAGATTATTTTTTTACGGATTTTCGAACCAGAACATCATATTTGAACAAATTGGTTGTGTAAGAGCAATACGATATAGTAGTCGAAATTGATGATTTTCCGACAAATGAGCAAAGTAAAAGTTCATCTGATTACCAAGTTTGGTTGAACTACCTCAAAAACTGAGGAGCAGAAATGAACTTATACTAATATTTCCAATCATCTCAGTATAAACTTCGATGGGTCTATCTCCCTCCTTCTGATACTTACATGCGTACTTGGAACCAAAGTTAATTTACCTTTACACGCTTAAGAAAGGTATAAAAAGTAAACTACTTTTATTTACTAACTAACACCAATTTCATCGAAAATAGTTTACAGTTTCTGAAAGGCTTGAATTTCCTAAAAGAGTGAGTCTTGTCATATTGTACTATCCTTAAGAGAGCGCATTTGCGAACAGAGCGGTCAGATCTCAAAAACCATGTTTTTTTTCTAATACCTTCATTTAGTATCCATAGAAAGAAAAAATCGGGTTTTTGATTTAAGTTAATTTAAATCATCTGTACAGATATCACAATCAAGGACTCTTTTTTTGAAGTTATTTAATGCAACATTTATGGGAGCATTGTATATAAATATTTTTATATGATCAACGTGTGGTTTTAAAGTATAGTAATTAAAGTATATTTTACATTAAAAACCATAAAATAAATGAGAGTAAGTAAAATTCAACTCTGTGAGGATACCAGAGCTTTTGGCAATATCATATTAGTTCGATTTGGGTGTCTTGGAGTTCAAAGGATAATTAAGCGTTATTTGTTTTTTGCGGGACGATGATGCGTTTCTGTTTTCTGTTGCTGGATTGCTAGACAGTCAACGGAACTATAAATAAGATCACAAACAAACTTTGTAGATCGCCAAGTGCGTCTATAGGTAAGGGACTTCAGGTTTGCAATTATATGCCAAGTGTGGTGGTAATGAGCCAGCAGAGTGGTGTGGTTGAAGGGAAAGCGGAAAAAATTTTTCGGATTCTTTTAGATTTATTGGAGTGTGCTGAATAAATTGGATTCCAAGCAGTATAGCCATATTTAAGCTTTGCATGAACAAGATAGTTGTATGCAAACTAAGAGAGTACTATAACCCATGATATAACGCAACTAAGATCCTAAATTTGCTTAAGGTTTTGAATAAATGGAACTTAACCAAAATTAAAACGCGTCTTTAATATTAGAAACCTTGAAGCCTTTAGAATGGCTTGCAATGATATGTCAAAAAATATACATGAAAGCAACTATAAATATTATTAGATCTTTTTGAATTTAATAAAGATTGGTTGTAATAATTAATAGCTCTAAGCCATCGGCATAAAATAAAAAAAAAAGTTTTGAGATTACTCGTACTTCTTTGATAATAGTACCCTGAAAGAGCTGGGAAAGCGTGGGAATTAGTGCCTTTAATTTCAACGAACGACATTCTCTTGAGAGCATTAGATCTTAACCAAGTATGGAAAGTTGAATTAAGTCTTGATCATCCGAGTATTCGCTGTAGGATGTTATGTGAGACGGTGTAAAACGCAAAATCCAAGTTGGAATATCGAGAACACCTAGCAAAATAAGTGACTGTAGAACGTCCGCTTACAAAGCCGTGCTTGTGTGGATCTTAAATATTTTTAATAGAAAATATTAATTAATTTGTTCAGATAGAAAAAACTAAATGTCAAAGTCAAAGAATACAAGTTTGATCAAAAGGCTTTTAATTTTTTTGTTTTTTGCTCATAGTAATTTGAATCTTTCAGTATTTCGTCTTTTTGCAAAAAAATTAAGCGATTTTTGCCACTTTATGGTTTTTCATTTTTTGAATGTTCGGAAATCTAACAAATTTTTATGAAAATCCATAAATTTCAAACAAGAAATGCAATGGGAAATTCCTTTGCTGCTCGCTTAAAAGCGCTATAATATTTTTTACTCCGTTTATTAGATTTTACTTTTAGTACGTTTGGCAAGCACGACTTCAAGATTCGTGAACATACTGCTGGCCACCACAGTCTACAACGGCGGAGCAAAAATAATTGCTACATATTAGTTTTAGTAAAAAGAAATCCATTATTTTTCCAATGGATGGTGTTATTTAACTGTATTTCGCATTGTATAAGTCCAATTGGGTTTCGCTAAATGGCGTTAGAAAGAGGACATTTGGTACTAAAAAAGCTTTTGTGTTATGCACAAATAATGGATTTCTTTTTACTACACCTAATATTTAGAGTTTGTCTAGAATGAAGCTTTACTATAAAAACTTCATATAACACTTCTAAAATAGTTGTATAATGTGAATTAAGGTGCCAATACTTTTATTCTTAAACCAGCGATGATGTTCCCAAATCTGAGGCAAATATTTTATTTTTAAGTACAAATTATCGAAATCATTGAATTCATTTTTCGGTAAAATTTAAATCTTATTTTTAGGAAATAAGTATTAATTTGTTATGGTACATTTCCTTCATTGCGAACACTAATGAACACCAATGTAAGTACATAAAAGTGTGTCAACTAAATGCTGCTCTAAAATTCTATTTATTTTCGTACGGTCAACAACCTTTAATGTGTACAGCACAGCTCTCCCCAGAGCATAAAACTCACTGTCAACGAGATTTTTTAAAATTTTTTCTCTCACTCACTTCAACCTTTGTCACAGGGAATTTTTCGTACTCAACAAACATCATGAAAGAGTGTCCACTCCATTTACAAAGGCATTTGACACTTATTTGTTTAGTTTTGCAGTGACAACAATGGAGGCACAAATACATACAATATATACGTAGATACTTTCAAATATATATCCGCAATAAAAGGATTATGTAAACAGTGTAGCATTCAATTCCAAATAATTGATTTATTTTGCCCTTATCAAGCTTATAATGCCAAATGCAATAACATCGAAAATTTACTATCAAAGTCAGCAAGGCGGCAAGGCGGCAAGGCGGCAAGGCGGCAAGGCGGCAAGGCGGCAAGACAAAACGGCGACGAATTTTGCGTTTTGTCTGTTGTGGTTGTTGTTATTGTTGCTGTTGTGTTAGTCAATAGAAACCTCGATTAGGCATTGATTACAAGTGGCGAAAGCTTGCGAAATTAGAAGCCAATAGGCGGTTTGGATGAGACCTAGAAACATACTCGTATACAAATATGTATAATGTAGAATATAGAAAGGTAAGAAACAGCAGACTTACATATATAAATAAGTATACACATACATACATATTCTGTTATATTTGTGCACTCACTTTCGTAGGGCTTCAAACGTTTGCCCCGTGGCAAATAAAAGCCGCTGAAGTGGAAAATTAATATTGGCGTTGGGCTTATGCGGTCAAGTATTCAGACTTCATTTTCGGTAGCTGAAGATAGCTTTTGTGGTTTGCATAGACTTAAATAAATTTTTAGTTGGAGTTAAGGAAAATGATCTAACTTTGCTAGATGCTAGACTTAAACTTAAATTCCTCTGTAAAGGTGCTAACAAAATTTAAGACCTTTAAAAGTTGCGATAAATCTAAAATTTTGCTTTAGTTAAAATTTGCTCTAGGTTTTACAAAATTCATATATGGTAGAAGGTAAAAATTAAAAAAATGAAATTAAAAATTTTCTCAATTCTAAAAACTACCAAGCTGCTGAAACTGAAACTAAAAATTACTGATATATACTAAGATTCATTGAAAACGTATCAACATAAACCTCATTTAAAGTTTTTGGTTTATTATAAGTTATTTAAAAAAATATTTAAAAACACTTTTTATTTCAAAAAAGTATGCCAAAGATCATCTTGACGATTTTAATACTCATTCCGCCAGCGTTAAATGGTTTGTCTCGTTTTTTTGTATCGTAACTTTTGATTACTTATGAAATAAATAAGTAATTTCCCTAATGAGCAAACCAGTGGTTCTTTAGTGTAAGAGTTAGGTGTAACTACGATTTTCGCATTCGGCATTTGCGTTGTTCGGCCGAATGGGCAGAAGGTGGGTAATGTTGGGTTCGTCTTTAAAGAAAAGCGGCTGTTGAAATCCTAAAGACGATAAAGGAGTCACTTAGACTTTGGAAATTGATTTTTGAAGTTTTCTCACTGAAAAATCAGTTAAAAAAAATTTTAAAAAAATTTTTAATTATAATAATAATTATAATACTCAAGAACGAGTCTTTTAAAGTAATAATAATTCAATTAAAAATATTTCAAAATTTTTAATAATTTTATATAAAAATATCAATTGCCGAAAAATAGAGCAATGATGGCGTTGGTTCACATCCCCTCATCGCCACATCGAGCAGTGACTTGTTGCGAATGCCTTGGTTTTTCTTGTTAAGGTATGCGCTTTTTGAGCTCTAAAACGTGTACGTCATCGATAAAAATGCTTCTCTTCAGCCAAGCGAGCTACATCCCATTGAAATCGCATCGGATGGTTATGAAGCTTTTATTCTCGGATCATTTTTGAAACCCTTTATTGGGGTCTTTACGCAAGTGTGTGAGTTTTTTGCTCGTCAGTGAGCCGATTTTGCGAATTTGCTGCAAAAATTTTGAAACTAGAGTTATTTTGCCCGAGTTTCATGCATAGTTTTCCCATAGTTGCGGTTGGAGACTTATCACATTGGAAGTTAATTTTCAATATTTGACGTAGTTTGCAAAGTAAAGGGCAGTTGGTGCCCCTTTTATTAGAGAAGAAGCAAACAGCTTTAAAGAAAAAAGTCAAAATCTCTTATCTTAAGATTATTTAAAGAAAAAAAAGAAAAAATTTTGTTTGATATTTAATATACATTTTTTTAATTTCCTTAAATTTTAAATTTTTTTTATGATTTTACCCAAAATTTAGATTTTATTCGATTACTCAAATAGGCAAAGTAACAAAAAATAATTATATGATAAAAAATACTAATAATTCGATATGATTGACTCCACTTGTCGCCCTATTGTCCTTAAAAAACTAACCCTGAAGTACCTATTAATAATTTAAAAGAACAGTAAAATCTAAAGTTTTTATTTAATGTTAATGAATTTAAAATTGTGTTCGTAGGCTTAAAATTAACAAAAATTGTTTATAAAATTTTTAGAAATTTATTAATAAACTTAATGCTCATAACCATTAATAAAGCCAAGAATTGTTGGATTGAAATGACGATGAGATCTTTGAAAATACGTTATATACATTTAGTATGTATGTATGGGATGTAAATTGTTGTATTTTTCAATAAAAATAACTATAATTATTTTTTGAAAAATATGTTTTTTTTTATAAAATTTATTTATTTAAACTAGAGTTAAAAAAAAATCAAATCGAAGTACTTAAATATCGCCCTTCCCAGATACAGAACAGTATATGTGAGTAATATACAGATATGTATGCAAATGACGCACACTAAATATCCCCACAACCTGCTTCATTAGTTGTCCTTCGACTACTAAAGGTGCTGCTTCGTTTCTGGACCATTTTCATTGGATTATTTGAGGAAACTGCACAACATCGGCTAAAGCTTCGTTTGTTTACATTACCCGCTGCAAGTTGCTACACATGCGCGTTACAACACACACATACACACACATCTCTACCTGCTCAGTTGCGCTCTGCTGTAAATGTAACTTTCTCTTTTTGTCTCGCCACTCTTAGTAACTTTAAATAACAGAAGAGAGTACTCTGCAATATTAAATAATATTTTTACTCACCAAAATCTCAATGTTACTTTCGATTCACGCTGCACCATTGCCTTTGTTCCACTTACATTGATTTGCATATTTTGCTCCAATGCAGCCTTACCACAAATCGTCTTAATGATGCTGTAAAATTTACTGCTCAAGGGACTCTTGCAAGCGGGGCTAATTAATGTATATATGTTTGTGCGTGCGTGTGTGTTTGTGTGTATGTATGTAAATATGAGTTAATGCATTGAAAAGGAAGCCGTGTTATGTACTGTATACTAAACGAACGAGGTCGATTTGGACACAAAAGAAATTTAAGAATTCATTTTAAACTTAAAATAATAATTCGTGAAAGATTTCTTTGTATTTGTATGTTTGCCACATTCACTCACATAAATAATTCTTTGTGATCCACGTGGAGGCATATTTAAAAGGCGGATGTCGTAATTGGAATAACATATTGTTTGTACTGCATTTAAATAGAAGGATATATGTACATGCATATATATTTATTCAATATATCTATGTACATATTTAAAAAAAACTAGATTTGTTTTATTGCTCTGTTTAGCTTTGAGGGCAAAACTATTTGCCAATTTATCAGATAAATGTTTAATTCCGGACAAGTTTACCTTCCGGTAGCCTTAAAAGTTTGTATGTATGTACGTGTTACTACTAAAGTATCGTTATAGTATTGTTGAAATATTATTTTCTTTTTATATAACCATTTCTTCAATATTTGTTATGAGAGATTTTACGGAATAAATAAAAACAAAAGATTTTCATTGAAAGTTTCTTGTAAAATACTAGTTACATTCTCTCTTTAGGGATTGAAGCCACTTTAGTAAGCCAGTGAACACTACATGTTCATTTATTGTACAATAATTGTTGTCTAAGCCCATACTGAGTACAACTTGGTCAATATTTTCCCAAATAATGACGTTCAGTTGCTGGGCTGCCCGACAAGCATAAATACAACAAAATTTAGTGAAACCAGATTGCATCCCAATAAAGGGATTAATTACTTTTTTATTGAAAACTGGAATGTATTTTCGATATAATGTAACCCATTGTATATGCTCCGAGAATTACTCGTATGTTATGTAGAGGTGGAGTACATATTTCAGATTCGCAGACTTATGAGCGTCTGATATAGCGATTTAACTGTCGTTATGTCAACTATAACCCAGAAATTAAAATTAATATTGCCAACTGGATTAAGTATTAGAATTATATCTATCAAATGGTAATTGGTTCTATGTTAATTTAATTGTTTAAAATCGAAATACAATTAGCAACATTTTCAAAATCTTTTACTTGATCAAATCCATTTTATGTTTTCTGAAATCCAATTGATTTTTATAATATATTTTTACATGCATTGAATCCGGAGAAATTGGAAGTGAGCAAACACTTACTACCCTTTCGATTTACAGGTTTTTTTTAATAATATAGAAACACTTTACTCTTTAGGTAGTTCACATATGTCGCTTGTTGCGTGTTGTATACTGCTTAAAAATTTACTTAATTACCCTGTAGGAAGAAACTATTAACAAAATGTCCCGCAAAATATCAAATGTACGACTTTTCATCAGTTTAAAACTAGTTAAATACCAGTTCATATATGAGAATACAAAATATTTGCCTAAAGCGAGAGTGAAGTTTATACGAATAAGACAAGTAGAGCAACTAACCATTCGAAAATCGTGACTATACAAATATACTGTAAGAAGAAACGGAGAAAATTGTTAACACTAAATAGCATTACGGAGGCTAAGGAAATTATTGTATGTAGTTTCCGTTATCCGGGATTTACAAACCGATTGCGAATTAGTAGGATTTCATATTTGAAATACTGGTTTGTTACTAGAATTATTGATTACTAATATCCTTTGGTTTTTACCAACAATATCTACTTTCTGGTATTATTCATCACTCCTTTCTTTGGTGATGGCGATCATCATCAAACCTGAGGCTGTCGGCAAAATCAGCTGAATGCCAAGGTTTACTGCGTTGCCAAAAATAAGAGAGCCTGCAGTTCCTCTATTTTTTCTAGTGAAGTATAACATACTATCGATCGCTAGATTATAATGACCACATACTCAGTGAGGATTCTACTTGGAAGCAACGTGAAGTGGAAGTTATGTTTTTATCGCCTGAAATCTGTTCAGCCAGACAGTCAATTTATTCTCTCCCGAAGAACTTGTATTGCTTGGTTTTCAAGGCTGGATAGTGACAGAGGTAGTGCTCCAATGAATCTACGACTTAATTCATATGAGTAAAAATGTATCTATTTCCTATGAAGCCCCTTTAGATTATGTTCTACTACTATAATTGGTGATTTGTAACCGCAGAAACGATTTTCGACCACGCATTTCCTCCAAATGCAGGGATAACCAGTTTATACTGAGCTGTCTCTGAACGGCGGATGAACTTTTAGTGGGGCTCTGATTTTTATGTCAGAAATACACTCGAAGCGACTGACACCCTTCGAAGTAAGCCAGATACACCATTCGGGTCTAAGTGTAGCCTCCATTTTAATAAAAAAATACGAAACGAATATCTCTTCGCAGGATCCATGCTCACATCTAAATCGTACGATTTTTTGTCATTCTGATGATGGCTTCCCGATAAAGAAAGTATTATTTATATTTCGAGCAAATCGAGCTTGGTTCCAGCTCTCTGATCCATTTCCAAAAAAAAAAGACTATCGGATCTTTACAAACGAGCATAAGATTTTTTGATATATATTTATTATATATTACCATATGTGCATATACGAATCCTTCTATTTGTAGCTATTCACCTTTAATGTTTATGAATATTTGTAAGCTTTCACGTATTCACCACCTTTTATGATATTTTATGTTGCATATAGAATGCACACATCCAAACGTACTCATATACTCGTTTATATGAAATCCTGAATGCGAGTATGTGTGAGTGTAGGTGTCATTATGTACCTGCATGCATTGCATAATGATGTATTGATAGTAAAGTAAAGTAAGTATAAAATATACACAAGTATAACTGTAAGATGTGCATATGTGCATATATTCATATCTAAATATTTACACATGTTTTCTCATTTAAATAATTGGTCACGTAATACATTAGTGCAGTCATACAATTGAATCGTAATCAAGCATGAATTGCTGACTATTCGTATTGTGTGTAACGGTTTTTGTGTTAATACTAAATAACTGTCACATTCTTATACATATACTCGTATGTAAGTATATTAATTCTGTGTAATATAATAATGTGTATGTTTTCAAAGGAGCTCCGAGTGCGTAGTGATGATGTTTCCCTTAAATAGCTTCTGATTAATATTCTAAAATATGTTCGAAAGGGTTTGTAGTGGTAAAATATTTACATTGAATACAATTGCTTATTAATTATGTAATTTTGTAGGAAAAAAAACAAACATTGCATTTGTATTCTAAGGCAGGAATCAATATTATTATAATAATAATTTTCCACTTCGATAGAATATAATCTATGAATAGCACACTTAATCGAGTGTAAAACAGAACGCTGCATACGAGTATGTAGACATCAGTGTATGTTGGTGACAAATTGTAAAATTCTTTAAGATGGAACAAGCAGAGACTTTAATACTTGAGTATTTTATATTTAGTGAACCTTTCGCGCATTACTTTAAATGAGGCCTTTGGGCAAACTTATCTTAAGATATGCATATGTCGCTGATTGTAAAGTCTTTTTTAATACAGATAATAGATTAGATTAAGGTGAGAGAGTTCCATAAATATGTTGCTTCCTTAGTTCAACTCTGGGCTCTATGGTAGTGTGTTCAATTAAGTAAGGTCCTTTGCTGCCAAACGAGCTCAGTACAGTCTAAGAATACTTGCTCAACTGTATCAAAACAATATTCAAAATTCGTGCTTTTGCTACCCTTACAGGCTAAAAAAATGGCCCGCCTTTCCGTACAGCAATTCTAGGATTTTGTAAGACCCCATTGGCAATGGAGGCTTTCAAAACCACTTGGCTATCAATTATAATACATGTAACATGAGCTACCAATATAACAATACGAGTACGTCTTCTTAACCAGCATTGGACTGTTAAACTACCAACACCTAAGAAATTTTCTCTTTTTTCTATATTTTGGGAAACCTTTTTCCTCAAGGTTTATTTAAATTTACTGCAAGTCACGGTGGGTTTCCATTTGAATTCGAACCTCTCATAAGTAAGTTAAACCCAACTGGGATGTAGTGTGTTTTGTTTGTTCATCTTCTGTAGGCTTCGGCAACAGCCAGCACAAATTTTGGGTATGGCCGATCGGAATATTCAGTCACCACATACACTACGTTTAAGAATGTTTACCGGAAAGATATTTTTCTATTACAAACTGAGATTAATTTGAATAACTGCCCCTTATTCATATCTTTTGGAATACGTCCCGTTCCTGAAAACATAACATTGCATTGCCTCATTCTAAGCCGACGGTTAAATATGTACCTTAGTATAGAGTTTTCATATCATTCTTTCATCTCAAAGAGGATCGTCCAAATGAAAATTCCTAGGACAGAAGACAATTAAAATTCAAAATACTATTGAAAATCGCGATCAGGAAACTTATGTTTATTCAAAAATTTGCACGAAATTTATCAACCCTCCATTTTCTGTAATCTTAGCTACAAATGAATGCATGTTGGTGAAAAAACTAATGTTTCAAGAAATAATTTCCATTAGATTACGGAATAATAATAAACAATGTATTAAAAAAGTAACCTTACATTGGCCTTCGGAGAAACGCGCTGAAAACGGGTCTTCTTTACGGCAATCTTTGCGGTAACTTTTAATTTAAAGTCATCAGCTGGCTGTTCATACTTGTGGAAGTACCTTGCAATGCAAAAATCATGATATAAGGTGTACCTATAATCTGTATTGAATTTACTAGGACGTTATCAAGGGAACCTTAACATGTATAAGTACAGAAAATCCATTAGGTTTAAATAATGTTTTTATACCTGGGATCATGTTCATTACATACTTTTTCATTTTTGTTTATTGGGTTCTCATTTTCTTTGCTAACAATTAAATTTGAATGGACACTTAGTGACTTTTTTGAAAGACAGAGGTTAACGGCTCTTGTACAAAAGGCATACGATCCTTCTTCGGGAAAAACAATCACAACTTTACCTTACTTTGATAAAATTGTGTATTTGCGTAGATTACGGCTTGACCACATTGCATTAAAATATACTCTCCGTTATGGTTATGAGAGTAAGCACATATAATAATACTTTTGGAGTACCTATGCTAAAACTGGCCTTCGTCAAAGAAGCAAACCCCAGATGGCAGAGTGCAACGTGACCAGACAGCTAAAGCAAACATTTTATGCGAGAAAATCAATTTTAGGCTTCTAGATCGATTCTCCATTAGCATAACGACAGGCATAATAAGTGGTCATTCTTTAATGGGGCTTCCCAGGATAAGAATGGGGTACCAATCTAATGACTTTCATCGCAGCTGTAGGAATAAAGAAGAGAAAGAGTCTATTGAACATTACCTCTGTCATTGCCCAGCATATTTTGGTTTCGGGCCTATGATACTCTGAGCGAGTTCATATTCACTTGTTTTTTTATGGAATCAGGCACACAAATCTCAATAACTTTTGTTGTTGAACTTTCAGTCGGTTCCAGCAGCCACGAAAGCAAAAACTTGTGTGGATTTAAGAACGTGGGTCTATTGAGATAAACGTAATTGGACGGATAGACGTCTCATGGATAGTTGGGACACCTACAGTGCATTCTTCTCCGCCATTCTTCATCGAACAACATTCCGTATTCAATGCTGAGCAATAGAGTGAACATATGTGATTCCCGTCAGCTCAAGGTAGAATTGTGGTAACCATTTCAGTTGGAGTTTGGCACATTCCAAATGGAGATGATTTTTTTCGTCTGCAAATATGGTAGTCTTACCGTGGGTTGTTTTGTATCTCTCTCTCCCTCTCTCCCTCTCCCTCTCTCTCTCTCTCTCTCTATCTCTCTCTCTATCTATCTCTCTAAGTAATTATCTCTACCAATGGTCTATCCAATTTCATTTTTAAAGCCGAGCTCGCTTCCTTCATAAAGCCAATATAATTATCGGGCTGAGCGGTCAATTTCTACTACAAAAAATAAATTAAAAGAACAAAGATTAAAGAAAACAACCAGCTCATTGTAAAGGTTAACTACGAAGACATTCTTCACTGCGAATTTTTAAGGAGCTTGCAAAGAAGAGCAGAAGAACAGCTAATGATTGCTGTTGTTATTTATTTTTTTCTTTCACAAGCTTTTAGAGTTATTCCATATACGAGTACATTTGCACAGCGAAATACCGACCGACCGCACTTTGCAAGCGCGTTGAAAAGTCGTAAAGTTGGCGCACTTGGAAAGCGGCAATAGCAACGCGTTGATATTTCACATGCAAAAGTTATTTAGTCGCGAAAGCAGTCATGAAAAAGTTTGCGACCATAAAAAGTGTTGTTTAACGCGAAGACAACTCGCTCGAGACTTCTGCTGCTGTTGCTGTTGCCTTTGCTGTTATATAGCTACTACATACTTCTTCACAGTTGACAGCCGGCGGCGGGCGGGCATGTAGTTAGAGTGCTGGCAGCCAGCAGCTACACGATGACAAATACGTGCCGCAAAGCACATAAAGTCACACGTCAGTCTCGGTCCCGGGTGAAACGTTTTGCATATCTAATATTTGTAGTATTTTTTACAGCTTTGCACTATTCATAACGTTGCAAACTTGGTTGCATCTAAAATATATGTGCACCATATATTTTTGAAATATTTTCTTTACGGTATTAGCAAATTACTCAAAGTTAAGGCGGAAGATGAACAAAAATCTGTTTCTGTTTCTGTTTCAGCAAATAATTTATATATTTCTTATAAGAAAAGTTAATCATACGCCACCGCGGCCCTCAATCGCACACATTTCACTTTCACATTACTTTATCATTTGTAAACTCTCATTTTTAAACACTCACACTTAGTCAAACAATACTTACACAATAACATTTTTTGCGCATAAATTTTGCCATGTCTCACCTTATTAAAACGTTAAATTCAATTACTTTCTAAGGAGTGTCAATAAATCCCTGTGACAGCGACAGTGTGACCATGCTTCAAGCCATAACAGTAAACATGTGCAAGCACTTTCATTGAAATAATACAACAACAATGTTTGTGTAGATATTTTCACAACCTGCCCTCGGGATGTATAAAACTTTAGCATTTACAACATTTACGCGTTTTCTTGTTTCCCAGAGCATCGATTACTTTTAAGGACTATAAATTTTTGAGAGCCTGTAGTTTGTATAAAATTTGGCAAGTGCTTTAGCTTTATGATGGTGGCATGAAAATCAAATTCACATAGATGCTGCACATTTCATGTTCATGTAACCAATGTGAATTTGTGGCATTTTTAATACAATTTAAATAGTATCAAAATTAAAAGCGTAAATTCAAATTAACTTTAAAATTCGTTAAATGTATGAAGAAAACAAGTTTGGCTAATCCATGAGTGCTAATAAATTAATTCACTCCATAAAGGAATCAATGTTAAAAATTATACCGAGAAAATTTATACTGAAAAAGTTTTAAATTTTTTTATTTTTGTTTTTATTCCGAAATGAGTTTGAAGTCAGATTATGTTCAATCTTATTGCTTCTACCAAACGCGGGCATATTCACCAATGCTAGGATTTTCAAAATATACGTTTTGTAAAATCATCCAAGACGATTGAGAGGCTTACTTGTTTTCTAAGCCGACACAGTAGGGCTAATGAATAGGTCGGATACCAGGCTCACTTTTCGGAAGAAATATTGTTTTCAGGTGCCTACATCACATGCAGGACACACCTTCCAAATTTCCGATCTCTGCGACCGGTGGTTTAGGCTGTGTGTCGATCCGTCGGTCATTCAGGACGAAGCCTTTTATACATATAAAACAGAAACAATTTACCTCTGCATGATAGCATGCGCTTAGAACCACTCTGCTATAGCGGCCGCCGTATTGCAGAGAGATTTTTTTGGCATATTGGTCAAGCAGCTTACGGCTTCTGGTCTTTAGTCTTCGGTTAGTCAAGACAAAAAGAAATAGACCGCTCTCAGGTGCACGCTCCAGAGGAGGAGTTATTCTTCATGTCAATTTAGGCTATGACCTATGTACCAGATTTCATGTAAATCATATGATTTAAAAAAAACTAAATCACGTTTTTAAGATATCGAATTGGATCCACTTAATGGAGTATACTTTTTAATCGCCAAACATACCCTCCAAGCTTCAAGTCTCTACCGCAAGTGGTTTAAGTAGTTGGTACTTGCACTTTTGGCCTTTTTAATATTATATAACACCTTCCAACAAAAATCTACTTTTTTTCTGACTTACGAAAAAATCGATCCGCCATTTTGAATTTTGAAAATCTGACATCAGATTCATAATCAGCGACCCCAAGAACTCCTGAATTCCAAGTTTTATAAAAAATTAATAATTTTTAAAAGAGATCTTGTCACTTTTCATTTAGGTTCTGTTTTCACCCCTAAAAACCATAAACGACTTGATCTAGCAAAACGGCTAGGCGCGGGTATTTTTTTTTTAGGTTCTAGTTTCCGAAAATGTTTGATTTTTTCATGGGTCAAAAATCGTGTCGGACGGTGTAATAATAATATAGATAAAATTACAGATAAAATTACAGAGAGGGTGATTGTGACTCATGCAGCATGTGTACGCTGCAAAAGTACTATTTATTTGGTTGAGTGGAGTACGGAGATGATCAACCCTTTAAATCTAAATGTGTTTCTTCGTACGGGAGGAGAAGAAGATTTCGCATGTTTTTTCACTTAAGTGGTAAATTTTATTATGATTTAAAACTTTGTCTGCTTGAAGATCCTCGATTATTGTCGCTGAAGGTATTTTTTGTTGTTTTTTTTATTTTTTGTTCCAGGTTGACCCTGCTGAAAGTAGTTTTTTGAAGAAGTTGTTTAGGAAAACTTGATGTGAGCAGTTTTTGTGTATAGAAAATTTCTTTAAATAATGCCATAACAATAGCAAATCTTATGCTGGGTGAGCAAAATTGTTTCCTTGGTTCATAGATCAGTTGGGAAACGTTTGTATAATGGTTTGTATGTCACCAGTTCTGATGCGAATTTGTTTACGGTGAGGTTTAGTCTGCATGGCCGGAGTTTAAGTCACATTATAATATACTTTAATTTGCACAGTAGACAATATTTTTTGGCCAGAGCTCCAACCTTCGTCGTAAATTGGCTTATATGGGTTTAAGAAGGCAACTTGAACCTACCTTGGGACTGAAGGTCACTCAATTGTTCTTCAGTTTCTCCAAGTTAGCACAAATGAACAAAGCTCTGGGGTGGGCTTTATTTATGACTTTATTTCATAAAATGATTTTTTTTTGCTTATATCTCTTACTGTTTTTTCATAAATACATACATACATCGCCATGGACATATGCACTTGGCTTCCTCGGTTTTTACAAGTAAAGTTATAGTAAACATACATAAATAAATATATGTCTTTTCCTTATTTAGATTCAGTAAAAGAGCATTGGAGTCTCCACGAAATTGCAGCGAACACAATGAGGTCAGGGCGGAATATTGAAATCTATTTACTTACATACATAAAAACATATTTACATTTACAAATTGCAGCGACAATGCCAACAACAAGGCAGCATCAATTGCTTGTAACCGCGAAAAAAATGACAATACGAAAAAATAAACTACAAGCTTGCCAAGCAAACATGAATATACATACGTAGTATGTACATATGTATGTATATATATGTCCTCACATACATATTCATGCAAATACTTGAATTTGTGTGCTGCGGTACGGTATTTGTATTGAAAATTTATTTATGTTTGTATGTAAAAAGTTAAAAAAAAACATAAACAAAAATGAGCAATAAAGTCAGTCGACTTGCTTGCCACAATTGCATGGTATTGTACTCCAAATTCATATTGCTTAAACGAATATACATAAATTCAAGTCTGTATATATCCACATATACATACACGTATGTATTAGTATGAAGCGCACAATATTATATAATATCATTCGTCCTTGCAGAAAAATTCACATGCGAAATTTCACTTGCTTCAGACGTTCCGGCAAGTGGTGATTGCATTGCATTGCATGTAATTTTTGTTATTGTTTATCGTCGATGATTCGTTATTATGCACGAAACTCGCAACAATGAAGGTCTCATGCATATCATTAACATATACATACATGTGTACATGTAAATTTAGAAATGTATGAGCATTAAAGTTGTCACTTTCAAAGTAAAATGAAAAATATGAGTATATAAATATAAAGGGTGATCCCTTTCGAGATTCCCTAATTTTTTAAAGAAAGAAACATGAAAATTTCAAATTTAATGCGCAATGTTTATTATCATTCCAAAGAATATTCTTTGGCATTTATTTTTTGAAGATTATCTCTTTCAAATGGTGGTCACGACCAGGTCTCAGATGGTCCATCGGTTGGGCCAATCGATTGACCCAAAACGTGTTCTCTCAATAAATCCATTGATTGAGGCAATCAATCTGTTGGAACCAAGACGTCGCCGAGATCATGAGTTTCAAGTTCAGACATCAAATAGTTGGTTATCATGGTGCGAAACGGTCGCCAGTGACGGTTATGTTCCCACCGGCATCATTTTTGAAAATATATGGACCGATGATTTCACCAGCCCACAAACCACACCTAACCGTTTATTTTTTCTTGAATAAATGGCAGTTCTCTCCTCAAAATGCAGTCCAATACTCTTGAAACCACGCAATTGATAAGCCTATAAGTAAGTCAAGGCGTATGCGTAATATTGAACAGATAGAATTCTCTAGAAAGCTTTACTCACGGAGGCACGGTGGGTTGGTTTAAAATTTTAACTTAGCTATAAATGAAATGTCTAATCATTTTATCGATCTATCTTAAATTATTTATCAATAAACTTAATTTTTCCAAAAATATCTTTAGAACTCGGTAGGTGCCCTCCAAAAAAACTTGTTTCTTTATGTTTACGCATGAATGAGAAATTTACCTGAAACTTTCAAACGTAAATAAAATATTTAATACAAAAATAATTGTATGCAAATATTCAGTTAAAATTTTGAGGCATGCATGCATACATACGTACTATGTTTGCCATGTATATACGTGTATGTTTGTATATGGATACGCAAATGGGATGTTAAATAAATTTAATTTGAACTTTTTAAAAACACTGCTCTCTAAATAAGTTTACTATTTAATTGCAATTTTGTGGAAAATATCCAACATAAGTAAATAAATAAATACAATAAATATTGTACTAAAAATGTATTTAAACATAATTACAATATTTACGCATACTCATTTAAACAATAGCTTCAATAGTTTGTGTGGTGCAAAAGTAGGGAAATAATTTTTAAACCAAAAAAAAAAAAAGATAAATCAAACACATAGATGCGAAATATTTAATATGAAAATAAATTAGGGTGACGTGAAATGATATCGGCTTCTCTGCTTATACTATTTAGAAGGTTGGGAAGAAATAAGTGAATGGGCTTAACAAAGAAATCAAAATTAGCATAACTATAATAAAAAAATGAGATTTTTTTATTAATTTAATTTTAATATTTTTTTAATTGAAAATTTATAATATTTTAATTTAACTTCAGATCTTTTACTCAAAATAATAAAAATTTCAAATTCTAAGTGAAGGTAATATTAAAAATATTATAATTATTATTAAAAATAAATTATCTTTGAAAATAATTTCAATTTTTAAAATTTCTTTCAAAATAAATTGCAGCATTTAATTTTTAGTTTTAAAACTCTCCTTCAATGGTCTCACCAATAAATAAAAAGTTTTCATATATCTAAGGTGATTTTAAAAATGTTTTAATTATTGGGAAAAATACTGTAATATTTTTTTGTAATAGTTTTTTTTTAATTTTTTTTATAGCAGATTAATGAAAATATTATTTTTTTTGGAAGAGTTAAATTTTACTCAAATGTTTTTAAAATATGTATAGTGTGCAGTACTATAAAGTTTAATACACTACGTCAAATAAAAAGCCATTATTTTTACTTTATATTTAAGGCTCTATTAACTTACGTCAGGAATGCACCACTCTGCTGTATAAAGGTTAGCCACTTTGCAATTCTTCACCAGCGAAATCATTCGCCAAATAAAGGAACAGAAAGTAATCACTTCGTGAAATATCCGGTCCTTGAAATGGATGCATAAGAAACTCTCAATCAAGCTCCTGAAGCTTCTGGCAAGTCACTGTCGATGTGTGTAGTCCGGCGTTATCCTTACAAAACATAGTTCCCCTGCTGTTGGCCAAAGCTTGGGCGCTTACTGGTGATTGCTTCCATTAGATGGTCAAATTGCTGGTAATACCAGTCCTAACTAAGAGTTTGGCAGTAGGTGATTAGCTCATAATAGTTTATTCCTTGGTAATTTAATCAAACACACGTCAGTTCTGGGTTGGGAACCGTTTGTACCGACTCACCGTCCTTCGACCATGACCGTTTTCATTTAACGTTGGTGTAAGTGATCTACTTTTGATCATCAGTTACCAATCACTTAGAAATAGATCAGTAAAGTTACGATGCAGGAGAGATTCACAGATGGAAATTCGGACGGTTTTCTCTCGTTAACTCATGTCACACACATACATCGATCTTCTTTGTGTATACAGTCCTTTTTTAAGTGGTTCTTAATTGCTTTTTGTGCAATATTTAGTTCCTGAGCAAAAGGAGCAATGGTTCCAAAATATTCAGACTCGACGATTACAATTATTTTATCAACGTTTTCGGCAATTGGCCTTTCCCCTGGGGAGCATCTTTGACTTCGAAACTACCAGAACAAAATCTACGAAACCAAATTTCTTTATTTTTTTTAAGTGCAGGATATCTTGTTTCTAATGCTGGGTGACATAGGCTAATTAGATGTAGACCACCAAAGCCATTAATTGCAAAAATAATAATTTAACTATCCAAATATTTCTTTCATTAGTTCTCGACTTTTGTTCATTCCATATTAAACGTAACGAAAAATGCTGGTTTCTGTGTGATGGGATTGAATTTCGGTTGAAATTCGTCATATGACTTTAATTTCTTGTAATTTTAAAATTTACATAAATTGAGTTGAGGCATTTGTAAAAAGGTTAGCCCAAAAGTTTCGAAACCTGAGAAAATGATGGAGATAGTCTTATAGCCTATTTCCACCGAGCACTTAAATGCTTTTCAGGTCTCTGTTGAGTGAATGAAATGTCAAACGTTTCCACCGAAAGTGAGTTAACTCAAACAGCTGATTTTTGTTTACATTTCCAGTTTGCAAAATTTGTCACAACTAAAACAAAACTCTCGTCCCTCATTAAATCCGAAAATACCCGACTCTGGCAAGAAATATACAGAAACTTCCGAAATGATTACATTAGTGGTGACAGCATCGACTGTTAACATAACATTTGCTGTTAAATTACCAAAAGTGAGTTAACTCACTTTGAAAAGTGAGTTAACACACTTTTATACAACAGCAAACACATGGGAATTCTCGCACTTAAATGCGATGTTTAAATGCATTTAAGCTAAAATGCATTTAACGTCCGGTGAAAATAGGCTATTATATAGTATTTTATAAGTTGGCTAATAGTTAATCAAATTTAGAAAATTTAGTATAACTGAGAAGGTAATGAATTGGGCTATATATCTGTTGCTTCAGATGTAATAATTTTAATACAAAAAAATTTTTTTTTTATTTAAAAGCGTCATACAATATTTCCAAAATTATTTTTTCGAGCAAAGCATTTTCCACAAAAAGTATTAAAATTACTAATTTAGAAATACGTAAATTTTTTGCACAGTAGTTTACTTTTCACTGCTGGTATGTAATACTTTTCACAAAAATTCCCCTTTTCATACATGGAATGCAACTAAGAATAAATAATAATATGAAAATTATTTTTCCTCTTATTTACATATATGTATATATTTCATGGTATGTAACTAAAACTATGTTAGTTTTATGTAACTTAAAACCGATTTTTGAAAATATGCCAGCGCTATGATAATACAATCATACTATGAATGCACGTTTGTTTGTGTTTGTGTGCATGTGTATCTGTATCTGTGGCCGTTGAGTGTATCGAGTAGTGGTCCAAAAATATGTAAACATAGTAAATTAAAATTAAAATCAAATTCTTGTTAGTTTAGAATTACATGCATATGTGTGTATGCACACAAGCACGCTGGTGTGAGTGCATGCCTACAAGGCTTAGTATTTGTAATACACACCAACTACATACATACGTGTGTTGGCTCATGCCTAAAGCTGACTAAACACTTCACCTAACGCATATCCACCAACACGGATATCTATGCAAATATGTATGTATGTAAAAATAATGTCCGCATATATTTATATGTATGTGCATATGTGTGTGTGCACTCATATGTAAATGGGTTTGATAGTGTAGACAAAATGTAAAGTAATATAAAATATTCACAACGCTTGTATGTATATACATACAACGTATGTATGTTATATATTTTATATTTCATTGTATACGATTATATTGCATCGCCAAATACACATGGATCCGCACACATAGATACTCAAATACAAAAAATAAACAAATATACAAAATATGCTTTTACGGTGTCATGTCCTGCATTTGAAATGCAAAGGGCGATGTGTTGCGCGTGAATAAATTTTCTCTGTCGATTTCGTTGACATTTTGTTGAGTTGTTGAACGGCCAAACTAACTCACACCAATGCACGCACACACACCCATACACTTACGAAGATCAAATACCCACTTAAACACAGAAACGCATTGCACTTGTATGTATGTACGAGTACATATGTACGTGTATGTATGTGCATGTCGTACAATTTCAATGAAAATCGATTTAGCAGCATTTCTGGCATTTCATACGATGTCATGTTAATATTTTGAAAATTGATCACGACCACCAATACAAAAACGGCAACCCGCAGCCAGCAGCCAGCAGTCAGCAGTCAGCATCAGCATTGTCATCATTGCCAGGCGCTATCAGTCATTCAGTTGCATTTTTCGCGCCACAAACGTGACTGGATTTTCACTGTTTGCTTTATGAAATGACTGAGCTGAGCATACAAAATCCTCATTTTGACATTTTAGTAGTATTTGATCTAAAGTTTTTCGAATTTGATTGGGCTTTCATGCAGCTTCGATTTCGTGTGTCAACCTTTTTATGGCGTTCAACAAAATAAAATGGCAGCGAACAATTTAAAAAGGGTTTGAAAAAAATATATATTTATTTTTATATACATATACATATGTGTATACACGTATTTACACATGTTTCTTTGGTCACTTAAATTTTTTATTTATTGTATTTTGATAAAAAAAAGTGTGCAAAATCTTGTTTAGTTGGCAGTTGACATCTGACAGTTATGTATCGTGTTCTCAAAAGCATCGCTAAAAATGTCGAGTTGGAATATTGACAGATTTATGCGAAACACACGAGAGCACGAATGGACAATGAGCGATGCAAGTGGCAACAAAATCAAATATATATTTAAAAAGCTTGTTAGTTAAGCTTTGATAAAAAGTTATATTAATGAGAAAATGTCAATGCTCACAGTCGTTATATGCTGGTTGTTTTTTAACAATTTTTTATGCATATCAAATTTTTCTAGTCAAAGAAAGACTTAATTCCTAGAGGAACATGTCCTGTAATGCGACAGTGTTGCCATCTTATATACAAAATGTTAACTTTAATTTAATTAACGCATCTGGTTTGAATTACATTATCAATTATTAAGTTAAGAAATCAATGAAAAATAATAGAGAATAGACAAATACATATGGTATACCCTGTGTAGACTTTTTGACATAAATAAAACCAATCTGCACTTTCTTCTTACGCGTAACTGTCATCCGAATTTTATTCTGCTGGAAAATAATACAAATAAAGCAGTTTATTTTTTTATATTATATTAGATTTAGTAAAAAGTAATACATTATGCCTGCAAAAGATGAGAAGATGAAGTGCGATTGGATTAGGTTAGACGACGTTGGAAAACCCATATCTTCTATTAAAAAAGACAATAGGATAAGTGTTGATCATCATTACTCACTCGTTAACTCATTAGTGTTTGAGAGCATGTCAAAGATGGGCACCAGAAAAGAGAAAATACAATAGATTCTAAAACTTTTCTTCGATAAAGATGAAGACGCAGTAGCTGAAAATGTAAATAGTGTTTATGGTCCTGATACTGCAACAGTCGATCTTGTGCAATTTTAGTTTCATCGATTTCGTTCCAGCAATTTTGAAATAAGAGATGCATCACGGTGTGAAAGGCCGACTGCCGAAAAAGTCGAAAATATAATGGAAATCATGCGAGCCACTTGAGAAAGGCTGTATGTACAAAGAAAGTCGCTGTAACAAAATTGACCAGTTTCTGAAACAGATGATGACTGGTGACGAAACGTTGACCACTTGCGACAACATCAAATGAAATTGGTAGTGGGTCATGGGCACAAATGGTCTCCAAGAAAGGATTGAGGGACAGTAAGGCTTTGTTATGCGTTTAGTTGGATTGGCAAGGAATTATTCACTATAAGCTGCTCTGCAATTGGATCATTTGAAAGGAGTGCGTAACTTTTGGCATTGTATGTATTTCATCAGGACACTACAAGGCCACACACATCGATTGTGACTCGTCAGAAGCATCGAAAGCTTCTAAGGCGAATGATTGGCTAGTATAAAATTGGCCCCAGAAAAGGCTAGGAAAACCGATTGGTACTTTTTTTTTGGCAATAGAGGCAAGGGTTTCTATGATTTACCTTCACAATGGCAATTGAATAACTCCAGTTATTGTACCATCAATCTAATGCAAAAGTATTGGTTTCCTTTCTACTGGACCTTTATAAAACACGACGGAACAGCTGTCTTTGACCATGTTGAAGTATTTATATCTTTAATGTGCATGTCAAATTTAAGTTTTTTCATTTTCAGATTTACGATTTAGCATCTCAGATTTGAAAAACCAGTCGTATATACGCAATAGCGTTCCGATCTGGCCGGTTTCGACAAATAATCGCTTGTATATATGGGTGAATTTGTGTACCAAGTTTGGTTAAAACATTTTAAAAAAATAGGGACTTGTATGACTAAAACAACTCAACTCGTCGTTCTGACCCAAATTTTTCTATGGTTTATCCCTTTTCCTTCTGAAACATTTACCTGGTTTCACTCCTTTGAAGAGACCAGTCCATTTTTTTGAATTAAGTCGAAAGTGCTCCATTCTCCTTTTGACGCAAACTATCTAGAAATATCCCTTAGCGTCATTCGACGCAGATTTTCTCTAGTTTTTCTTAAAATTTAATTTAACCAATTTTTTATTCTGACTCATCTCCAGGAGATGGTTTGATGGTTAGCATTGTGTACGAACATTCGGAAGCCCAGGTTTAAGTCCTCGTTCTACCAACATCCAAAAGTCATAGAAAATTAATTTAAATAAAAAACTAAGTTACATTTATTAATGACGCACGCTCCTCGGTAGGGAATGTCAACCCTTCTGGTGGTATTTCTGACTTGAAATAAAAGATCCTCACAAAAATCCATAAGCCATTCGGAGGCGGCTTAGAATAAACTGTAGCTCCCTCCATTTGTTGGAAGAAACATCAAGGCGCACAACCACATATTAGAGTGGGAGCTCTGCTGGAAATCACTTCAGCGGTTACAAAGCGCCAATTATAAATCGGTCAATAAAATTCTTCTTCTTCTTCTTTGAGAAGACAGCAATTTTTACGACTATCAACAACAAACTTTATTTGATAAAACAATACATGTAAAGACTAAAAGGAGATTACTTCAGTGAGATTGATCAACAGAACAATACAATTTGTTTATTAGGTGGCTCTTCAGTTATGAATAGAAGTAGATCTTGGACTAATGGTGGAGGGTCTTGTCGGCTTAAGTCACCTAGCGTGGACAACTACTCACCTACTTTTACTTATACGCTATAGCATAGAAAATAAAGAAAAGCGAATTTGATGTCCTCTCTGATTAAGAGCTTCTCCATTATTTTCCTTTTATTTTGATATATTTTAGTATAACAAGTTTTTCGCTTTAAAAGATTGAGAATATTTTTCGCTCGAGTAGAGGGAAATTAGTATCCAAATAGTTGAGAATATTCTAAAGTTTTTCATGTCGTTGATGTGTGTTGTTTTTATTGTTTACAGTAACCTCTAGTCCCTAACAGAGGACGAACCTTTGAAATATTCTTACAAAGTCCTTCTTACTAACAGCTAATAATCATCGCTTTATCCACTTGTAAGATTTCTTAATCACAGAATTTTTTTCGCTTTCATTGTGTTGTGCGGTATCTACCAGTTTAATATTCAAAAGCAACGCAACAGAACGTAAATTACATCTTATCACTTCGGCCACATCATCTTACCGCTTATTTGAAGTTAAGGCAACGCCAGGCATTTAATTTACCCATTTGAATTTCAATTCAAATGCCAACCACCATTTGCTCTTTGCTCTAAGACTGGCTTTATTGAAATGGTAATCCTAGTTAAAAGGACTACGGAATAAAAGATGGCAATAGGAATGGGAGAAAGAGGAAAATTAAATGTAAGTAATTACAAGTGCAAATGGTTGGTTCACTACCACGAGCTGCAAACACCGTACAGTGGCGACGTAAATCAAATAATTTGTGGTTTGATAAGAAATAGAAAATTGTTATGTGACTTTATTGTAAATTTAATTCATAGACACCAATTTACCGCTAATTACCATTATGTGACTTACATAAAAAATAATTAAAAATAAATTCCCACACGAGTTAATATACAGTTTATCTACAAATTTATTTTATTATAGAGATCATAAAAATAAATCTCACCTATTCTCTTAATTCCATAAATGATTATTAAATCGTTCTGTTATAAGCGGTACTTTCGATTTTGGTGATATTGAATCAACCTTATTATTCAATTGGGCCAGATGGATAGAATTCATATTAGCATAAAGGAGTTTCCGAAATCTACTGAATTTTTCCAAGACCGAGCGATCCGATAACCAAAGGTTAAGATAGTTGGTTATGGATACAATGAAACAACCAAAACCGTACTTAGTTTCAGTATTACTGTACTTACTATATTATATTTGCTATAAATCAATTTTTTCAAAGGATCAATTAAACATACTGAGGCCCTGACCAATTTTAAAGCACCCAACCACGCCTGAATTCAGCTTTACCTTGAAATAATAATATTTACAAATGTATCTGCGTATTCAGCGAACGGAAATCAGCCTTCAAGACCTGCTTATTCGGTTGCAGACAATCTAATGTTGAAAGTTCTTGAAACAGTACTGGTTTTTCAAAGCAGAGAAAGCTGAAAAATTCATCCCGTTGGAGGGATCTAGTGAAAGTAGTTATCCAACTGGTGTCGAAAAGTAAGATTAATAATATAATGAAAGAGAGTTCATAGTCTCCTAGCCTTGGACCGTAAGTGTATTAGAAATAATATGCCCGTTAATTGGACAGAAACTTTCTTAATTGTAGCCATTCCCTATAGACCGACGATTATACGTGTTCAGTAGGTCTAACAAAGAGTACAGAATACATCATCTTGTATGGTAATCTCATTAATCTTGCGCTAGAGTTTCCCTACTGCACTGTGACAGCGTTAGCTAGCTCGATAATGAACTTTTCCGAAAAAACTTTTTATACAAAAAAAAAAAAAAAATATCATAAAGAAAAAGCTTTAATTACTACTTACTGTTCCGAGTTCTGTTTTATACCTCATCTTGTAGGTAACTGCTATGAAATGAAATGTTTCTTTTCTCAGGCAGATAACAAATATTATGATTAAATTTCAAAAATTTAAGACCTTCAGTGTGTCCGCTTAATTTTATTAAATATTCTTCTTTCTTTATTGGCGTTGGCACCGCTTACGTGATTATAGCCGAATCAATTATAGCGCGCCATTCATGTCTTCTTTTCGCTGTTTGGCGACAGTTTGAACTGCCAAGTGAAACCAGGTCGCTCTCCACCTGATCCTTCCAATGGAGTGGAGGTCTTCCTCTTCCTTTGGTTCCACCGACGAGTACTGCATCGAATACTTTCAAAGCTGGAGTGCTTTTATCTATTCGGACGTAACCGCTGTCTTTTCATTCGCTGAAATATGTCAATATCATCAATAGCTCGTACAGCTCATCGTTTCATCGTCTGCGGTATTCGCCGTTGCCAATGTGCAAAGGACCATGAATCGTTCGCAAGACTTTTCTCTTAAAGACTCCTAGGGCCGACTCATCAGATATTGACACGCTTCTGCACCTTATAGTAGAACGGGTGATGAGCGACTTGTAGAGTTTGGTTTTCGTTCGCCGAGGCAGGACTTTAGTTTTCAATCGCCTACTTAGTCCAAAGTAGCACCTGTTGTTGGTGTTAATAATGGTTCCAAGATAGACGAAATTATATATGAACTCGAAGTTATGACTGTCAACAGTGACGTGGGAGCCGAGTCGCGAATGCGATGACTGTTGGTGTGATGATAGGAGATATTTTGTCTTGTCCTTATTCATTTATTAAATATATTTGTTTTAAAAATTTTTCTTTGTTTTGACACTGTTTTGTACTAACAATAAACTGATACTTTTCCACTTACCAAACCCCCAAAATTATGCTCACCCAGTGGAGCATATCTATATTGTAGAGAGTAAAAACCACAGAAATGTATTAGTCTAACACTAAAATGATTTAGATCGCTTGTAACTTTTGCTGTAAATCCAAAATGGACATGAAATGAAAGTGTCAAACACCTGCAATATTCAAATACATACATACCTACATACATACGTACATATATGCTTATCTTCTGACAGCACCTGTTCCACATGACATCCCTTACCCACATACACATATATACTTACTATAACTATGTAGGTATATCTATGAACAATATTTAGCAAAGTGTATCTAAGGAAAGGTTTTTAGTGATTGGAAAGCATACAGAGAGAGTGGTAAAGAGAGCGAGAGACAGCAGGCGATTGAACGATTGAAGTGTAAGAGGATTCAATGTGAAAGTGTCACATCTGCATAAAACGATTGCACGTTCAATTTAATGGGAATTGACGCCTGTTTGCTACACATCAACACAATCACAATCACACACGCGCACATACTCGTACGTATAATCAAACACTCTTCTCACACACTTATACATACAAAGTATAATGTGAGAAAACTCGATTACTCGAGTAGTCAGCTGTGCAGGTGCAAGGAAATCCCATCAGAATTTGAACATTTGGCATGCGTTTGGCTTTAGTTGGCGCTAAACATCGAAAAACCAATGTAAGGTCATATGGTCGATCCGCCAGCCAGTGGAAGTCAACCTCACGGGCATTACGAGGAGGAGAAAACGCAGTGCTGCTGGCTAAAAGGATACAATAAAGCAACATGTTCACGTATATATGTATTTATTTAACTGAGAGCAAAGTTTGCATATGTACGTGTATGTATGTACGAGTATGTATGTGTTATGCGCTCATATCGCTAGTATTTTCCAGCTGGCTGTCTGGTGGCGTTCCACTTCAATAGCGTTAGACATTTTGATATGCAAAGCACCTTAGAAAGAAGAGATGAAAGACGAACGATAAGCTTTGAGCACATATAACACAATTGTAGGGACACAAACATGTGTCTAGCTACCCAGTAAGCTATCTCTGCTGATATGTGCTTTGTACGTGATGTGGATAGATTGAAGGACAAGGGTAAAGGGAAGGTAAGCATGTCAAAGGTGAAAGATGTTTAAAGGAACGACATCGATGATTTGAGTGAAATCAACGCTAATTGCATTTAGACAGTTGAAAAGAGCCAGGTGATGAGAGGTGAGGTGTCAGCGGTACGTGTGGTAAGCACCAGCTAAGGCAGCAAGAAAATCTGTTCGAAAATATATTCGCGTTAATATGCAATTTTATTGTGGATGGTAGCAACATTTTCACAATACATACACATACATATAGGCAATATCACAGATACATACATACATATCTATGAATATACATATGGGCATGTCCATTACCTAAAATGGTGACGTTCTAGAAAATTTGAGCTCGATATGACCACAGCCAGGCCGGAGCCAGTATTCGAGCCAAATTTAGTTCAACAATGAGGCCCGTGTCCGGCTCAAAGGGTATGTAAACAAGCAACATGAACATATTCAACAGCTGCCATTTCATAAAAGAAAAACAACGGTTTTGTGTGGTCTGTGGGCCAGTGGAATCGTCGGTTTATATTTCTTCAAAAATAATGACGGTAAGAACGTAATCGTCAATGGCGACCGTTATCGCGCAATGATAACCGACTATTTGATGCCTGAAATTGAGCTTGTGATTTCGGCGTAATTAGGTTTCAACAAGACGGCGCTACTTTCCACACATCGCATCAATCAATGGATTTATTGAGATAACACTTCGATGAGCAGATAATTTCACGTTTTGGGCCGCCACACCGTTAGACTCTTTCCTTGGCGGATATGTAAAGCCTAAAGTCTATGCGGACAATCAAGCTACGATTCAGCACTTGAAGCAAAACATCACGCGGGTCTTTTGAAAGAGATAATCCGCCGAGTGGTGGCCGCGGTAGCCGAAAAACTTAAAAAGGACTAAAGAGAACTGATGTTAAAAGTCCTCAACAGCTATAGACAGCACTTTTTTCCGTCTGCCCATCCAGCAGAAGACTTGAATGCTCTACCGACACTCGTACGTATGCGGTGTGTTCTTGGTCCGCCTACAATTTGTTTTAAGGTCCAATCTAGAAAGCGCTAACGCTCTATATTGGTGGTTCGCCTTATAGCTCAACCAACTATCGAATGCAAGAAAAAGTTTCAGCTGAGTTCGCGTATTTTGGCGGTTTTATTTTTGACACATACTGGCGCTCTGTGTATAATCTTATTAGTTATTCTATGGTTTGCTGTAGGCCTCGACTAGACGTACTAAGTGCATTGAGCACGCTTCGTTGGAGCTTCTGCGTTAAGGTTTACTTTAAGTTTCTCATAAGACTAAATGCCAACACATCATCTTTAATTGTATCTGGTTGCTTGATTTGGACATGAATCCCATCACGGGCTCGAACTCCGGAAAGGTCAACATCTAAATTTACAGATATTAAATTTCTATTAGCCGTTGTTCTTCAGCACATAAAAATCTAGCAGCTGTTCGGCGGTGATTTCTATAAACTTGTATATCCGTCCAAATACTGATAAAGCATTAAAGATAACTGCAGAAACTTGAAAATTATTTAAGCCAACCACCATAGAAGTTTCGTAAGCATTCGCCAGCATTCAGTCTTTGCAAAACACTGGTAATGCTTCGTGAAGGTTATTCCAATTAAACCTTTTAGACATGTGACCGTATCTCAGCATTGGTTCAATTATAAAACTCAACCAATTTAATCCTTAATCGTACTTCATACCAAACTTGAGGAAACGATCCATGGCCGATATTTATGCGTGCAACCCTGTGCAGCCTAGACACACACCAAGAGATGCCGCTGCTGTTACTATAAATGTAAGGACTCATCAAATTTATGGGAAGAGCCCCTTTACTAAAATTCCACCTTGTGTGAAATCTTTAATATACCAACGATAAATCTGTGACATCCTTGGTAGGTAGCTACAAGCGTGACAACTTTATTAGCTTTTCCTTTAATTATTTTACTTTTCGGCTGCCGACGTTTTCGTATCACTCATCACTCGCTTTGCCCTCTCACTCTATCTCTAGGCTCCGGATTTTTTGACAGAGTATTCCTTGTTGTTCTCATGATCCTAAATTTATGAACATCAGCTTAACAACTTCATTGAATTCGAATGTTGTTTGACTCAAAATGAAATAATCTATAATTTTAGATTGGATTTAGTTTTCTATAAAAAAAAGTTATGGTGAATGATAAAAATTAATTCAATCAAGATCATATTTCGGGCAAAAGAGTGCCGTGGCTGTAATTCCATATGTAATTACTTCAAGTTATTTTATCGCCCCAAACTCTTAATTGTGTTAATGGGTCATTTTAATGCCGTTAAGCGCCATTGCCTAGCTTTTTAATTTTATTTTTACTGTATACGCCGCATTTTCACTTTAATTACTTCAGTTAATTGTCGAGGGAAATGTCTTCGACTTTACCGTGGAAATTATTTTTGCGCTGCCGTTTTTTTAACATAAAACTTAATTAACTGTCAATATTTATGCATTCTTATTCTTATACGTATATGCATATGTATGTATGTATGCATGAGCTTACAAATTCAAAAGAGAGTACAGAAACTACTGTAGAATGGAGAAAAAGAAGAAGAAGAAGAGACAACAGGCAAAAAATAAAACTGACAGCGAAGTATTGCAATATTAATGAGCCATAACCCCATAGGATATGGGTGGAAAATGAAATGTAGCGGTCATTAAGCCAACGAAGGTTGACTACGCAAAAAAAATTATATATTTTTTAAGTTATCTTCCCTCCTTTTTTGTGGAAATTTTACCATGAGAGTTCTGTATTAAAAATTCTCAAAGAGAAATAGTGCTCATAAGAATCAGTCCAGCGGATCTGAATATTGGATGATTTCCTTTTCTTTTCAAAAGAATAATATGTAAAGGCATCTGTCAAACTTAACTGTCAAACCAAACATGTTCTATTTAAGTTAAATAACAGGCATTAATGAAAGTGGATCGCTTAACAACAGCACGATTGTTGATTTAAGATTGTTTAAAACCTACTACAAAAATGGTGATTCAGACGTTTCATGCTTTAAAAACTTTGAGAATACTGGATATTGCAAAGCTGTGCATCGTCGTTTCGCTCGTTCCACTTCAAGTGTCGATACTGTAAATGAAAGTGTTGCCGAAGACACGAATGTGTCAGTTTCTCGGCGTTCTCCAGAACTGGGACATTCTTACGGTACATTTTCGCTTATTTTGCTTTTGGACTTACACATAGCTTCATAGTAGGTCCAGCTCACACAACAACTGATGCCAGCTGACCATTCACTACGATATCCATATTTCGATTGTGTGCTTGAATACCAAGCAGTGGACGGCGATTTTTCGAACAAAAATATCTTCAGCGACGAGGCATATTTCTCACTCGAGAGATTCGTAAATACGTAAAATTGTCGCCTTCGGAGGTCCGGGAAACCTATAATAATTGAAGAGAAGCCATTGAACTAAACAACTTTACTTTTTGACGAGATTTTTGGTACGCAGGTGTGATTAAGGTCCAATTTTCTTTGATAAGCGGCTTTGCTTGCCCGGAATGCGGCTTGAGCAATATGTGGGCGCGTAAGTTTGCGTCTTGGTGATGTCGATTGGGCTTCTAGATTGTGCGATTTGGCACCGAATTCATGATAAACCAAACCGCGAATATCGAAAGAAAAAACAATTTCCGGAAACTGGTCTTAATGTACCTACAGAATTTTTACCAGAAAATAAGGAGAATGAAATATTTGCTTTAAAACTTTTCGTTCCAAAAGTATTCCTAGCAAAAACTACACGTTATCTTCCAAAAGAAAATAATGTATAAATGCTTTTGGTGTTTTGTCAAAATGATCATGGCTTTGCTCTTATCATTTCCAGGTATCTTAAGAAAAAAGCGACCACTTCTATGTAGTTCTGTATATAGCCTTCTCTATGCTGCTTATGTGCCATTCAATTTTAGTATAAAGTTAAAAAATCTACTCTAAAAGAGCCTCAATTTGTATGAGCTATTCTAAACTCTTCTCAAATTTGTTTATTACTCTTGAAGAAGCAATAAAAAACGCATTCAATTGATTGACATGTAGAACTGACAACAATGAGCAATTAGATACAAATTGATCTATTAGAAACCTTGTTGTTATAGAAGCTATTGTAATTTATGTATTGATATACGTAGGTATATATCTATGCTCATATTTACGTTCCATACAATGGCATTCAAGAACAATAAGACAAGCAATGATCGCGATATATGCACAGACATAAGTAATTATGTATGTACACGTATGAATGGTGAAACTTGAATGTGGAGCAAATGCAATAAAAAAGTACCAAGAACCATTCAAAAGTGAAGGCTCATTTGTTTACATTTCATGTTGATCTTTTCCGCGTTTTATTGCTCTAAATGAAGAAATATACACATGTTAATACTTACAACACATCGGAGCCACTTAAGAAGGTACTGGCGCCAGTCCATTTGCCTTTGCAGCCTACTTTTCGAAAATTACATGCAGTGTGTAAATAATATTGAGTTGGAATGTTAGCCAAGTGATTCAACATTTGAAATAAATTGTGTCCTGATCTTCCAACACATATGTATACATACAAACATAGAGTTAAAGCTTTCCACTTAGAACACTGCCACTATGAAATTGTCTACAAATATCACTTTTGTGATAGCAAATCTAACATTTTGAGATTAAAAATAAAAAAATAATAATTAATTAAAAATGTAATGTAGAGTTTACATGCACTCTCAGTGCCTTGGAGTAAGTTTATCGAGCTGAGATACAAAGCAGGTGAAAATATTATTATTTTTTCAAACCACTTATCCGAATTTTATAAAAAGTAGTAAACTTATTTATACAGCTCTTGGGAAAAATGTGAATACTGAAACTTTTGAATATTTTGCCACAAATTAAAGCTGCCTATAAAATTTTAAGGACTATTGTATGGGAGATGGTAAGTCTATTTCTCAGTCTACGTCAGCCATTTTCGGTGCTTAACTGTACTCTGTTATTTAATGCCTTGAATACTCGATTTAGTCAAGCGGGAGGAGAAAATTACAAAGTCCAAATTCTATACTTTTTACCATAAAAGAGACAGGTGCCACGCCCACCCTTTTGTAATAGCGTCCGCACTAGTACCCTAAGTAAAGTATGAATTTGATCAAAATACACTTCAGTTATCGTGAAATCCGAAGGACGAAGAGAGAGACAGACGTGGCTACGTCGAAAGGCTATGTTTAGATAGAAAATAAAACCAAAAATCCAACAGAAAAACATAAAGAGATATTGGAAAAATTAATGATAATTAAACCTACGCAAAATATTAATTAAGATATCCTTCCAGTTCCAAAGGAGCATATGTTTACAAGTGCCAATGTGAGTTGAGCTACAAGGCTGTTTATTCAAAGTTCTTGTGTTCACTACCAGACACTACCGGACTAGCATTAATTTTATGACATCCAAAGATAGAGTATCACAATTGTGGAATTAAACAAAACGGTTTGGCCTTTCTCCTTCTATTTGTGTCATCGAAGGTTGCTTTATAATTTGCGAAGATAAGGTGTACGTCAATATTTTTCTTTTGGGTCCTTTTAGTTTTTGATGCATGGTGAATATCTGGTCTTGAATCTACTAGGCCTAAAGTCGCCCTGATAAGGTCAAATCAGTTCAGTGCTAATGGACTTTAATCCTTCATACAATACGCTAGATGAACGACATTGACTAGGAAAATTGGTGCAGAAGTTTCCAGTCCAATTCTATGCATACTCTTTGCCTGCTCGTCACCACCATATTTGGGTAGCCTAACTGGTAAACCAGAATTTTTTCTTAATGCTCGACATTCTTCATCATATCAGCTCTTCATCCGACATTGATGCGAATGGTGCTGGAAATACAATGTCCTTATGTGGAGTTGTTGATAATTGCTCTGTGAGAGAGAAGCAGTACGCGTCGAGTAGAAAATCGGCGTTATGTTCTCTCATATTGTTTTCGTCTCTGACAGTGTGATCCAATTTGTTACGACATTTTCGATGCAGTTCAATACATTTTCTCGTGCCGGAGTCTGCTGCTATTAAAACCCATATTTCAGGCATCGGTGAAGTCGATCAGCACTTCTTTGAGGGTGGTGGTGTCAGGCTAAATTTTAATTGAATATAGGCATCTTTTCAATTAAGAGACTGTATATTCTAGATAAAAATCTCAATACTGTTATTATTAGAAACTTTTATCTGTACTGATTATGAATTACATAGAATTTTCCTCTGAAAATGCGAAAGCTTTATTTGTATTCAAAAAAATTAATTAAATTAAAGAAGTAAACACTTATCAATAATATCTAAAACCGCTTAATAGTCAAAGATGTGAAAAATCGCAAAACTTTTCTTCAATATTTACAAGCTTTTGCGCGCCAATTGACCTGGGTCCCAAACCAAGCACCGCGACCAGTAGCTACTGCGTCCACCAATAGCATGTATAGCAAGTATTATTTTTAAGTCCTTATTGTTAAAAAATTCCTTCCACTCGCAGCAAACAATACCACGAAGAAATGTCTTAAATTCTGCTCATGTTTGTATACTAAACATTTTTATTTGTAAATCATTAGCGAGTGAATTTTCAACTTTAACAGTAAACATGCAAAGGAGATGGAACTGCACCAAGTCAAAGGCCAACACACAAGTCGGATATTAAGTTTCCGCTGTAATCATCCTTTGTTGTAGCATAAAATTGCAGTCGCGACGCTAATGCGTTGGCGATCCAACAAATCAGTGTCCGTGAGAGTGCATGTTTGTGTGAAGCGAATCGACCAAAAAACAAAAGATAAAGAAAACACAATGCAGATGGTTTTACGAGGGTTGCTTTCTTACTTTGAGATTAGAGAACATATCGCAAATATTAATCATCGAAAATCGCTTTATTGTCTTTCAGCCTTAGCTTTATTAAGAGCTATCAACTTTTTCATGCCTTTCAGCCAAATGTCTAAGCACCTTTGCCACCCTCATTGAGATATCTCCAAGACATGTGTTCTGAACGCATTTGCCGCCTCTTCAAGTGTCGAGCAGCGTTGACCTTCGGTGCCTAGTCAGGAGTATAGGGTGGATGACTCATAACATCGATGTTTTGAGTGCTCAAAAATATAGTTGTTTCAGTCGAAGTGTTAGAGCACACATAGTCGTTATGATTTATTGAAAGATAACTGCCTAACAAATGCTTGTTTATCACTCAGAATTTGATGGTATAGTTCCGATATGTCTAGTTTTTCAAGTCGAGAACGATTTTCTTGGTAGTGCCCCATGCGCGAACAACTTTTGTTAGTTTCGTCTCATCTTCAGACAAGCATACAGTCGACTGCTGTTTACATTCGGGCTCGTACATTTACCTATAACCACGATTTCTCAGCTGTAACGATATCATAGACGGGCTAGGAAGCACATATATCGTATTTTTTTTTTATTTTTTTATTTATTTTTTTGATACTTTCGGTCAGATGACGATCTTACAATATCAGTCTGCGCACAGCCTAAATAGTTTCCGGAACAGCAACTGGTTTTGGGCGACCTTAACTTCGGTTAGATTCACCAAACCATCGTTACACACTGGTCTGTAATGGAGTTTCATCACTAAAAAATGAATTAAGCTCATCGATGCACTGTTGCTGAGTTATTTATCTTTGAAAGTTGTAAAAAAGTAATCGCGGTTGAATTTAATATTTTCGCCAAGATAAATATTTTAAGCCAAGATAAATATAAGGAATAACTTTCATTGACTACCTTGAAAAAGGAGGGGTCATCAACAGTGATAGCGTTCGTTTGAAGGACGAAATCGCTAAAAACAGACACAAGACAATGCAACGTGCCACAAGTCAGTGAAAATATTGGATATATTGAATTGGGCTTCAAATTGCTTCCACATTTGCCGTATACTCTAGACCTGGCTCCCATCAACTATTTCCTGTACCCAGAAGAATGCTCGCTGGGAAGAAATGTTTGTCATATGAAGAGGTGATCTCAGAAACTGTTTTGAAGCAAAGGACAAATCCTACTACAAAAATGGTATCGAAAAGTTGAAGAGTCGCTATAATCAGCATATTATCTTTTAAAGGGAATTGTATTAAATAAAAAAAAATGAATTTTTCAAAAAAATAAGTTTTACTATGGTTGGCAGGGGACTTTCCAATTAATTTGTTAAGTTACTGTAAACAAATATCATTCGTATGAGTAGGTATGGCATCAGAAATGTCAAACTTTGCGATAAAGAAGTCAGTTGCAGGTTCGCAGCGCTAAGGTTTCCAAATGTCGAAATAAAAAAGGCTGCCCTCATGCATGAATTCTAATTGAATTGAATGATTACAATAAAGGTCATATTGAAGCATTTGTTGCAGAATGTTTTGTGTACACACATATTTGTCAAAAAAAATATACGAGTATTTATAAAAAAATAATAATAATAAAATAACAAAATTTATATTCAAGCGCTAAATTTTCGTTCTAAAAATGCTTGTTCCAAAAAAGTCAACTTTGGTAAATACCGCACTCCCTACAACTGCACATAAAACAACTCAAAAAAGATTCACTACTTGGAGTTATAAGGAATTATGAAACTTCTACATATTTTTAACTGTATAAAACCAAAGTAAAGTTCTTGCGTTTATCAACTTTGTATTGCATATTTATGAACTTCAAGGACTCGTTTTATATCAAAAGCAATAACTAAAACTATAGAAACACTGTATGAAAGTACGAAAGAGAGTGCAACAACAATTTTAGTGTACGAGTATATGTAAATCACAACATTGTTTGTAAAAATATAATAAATGTTTGTATTTACGTATATACATATATATATATATATATGTGTATGTATACAAAATAAAAATGAAAATAAGTAAAAAATGCCAGAATGAGTCAAGCGGTAAATTGGCTAAAGCGGCAACACAAGTGCGCGCACGCCAATGGCAATAAGCATAGGAATACTGCTGCACGATGCTTTTGCTGGAACGACAGCAGGATGAACAGCAAAAATATTGCAGCAGTTGTAGTCAAACGAACTGTAAAAGATACGAGCCTTCTCACATTTTTGACTACTTTCGACTTTCTAGACAGCAAAGTTTTCAACTTACTGGCTTTTATGCCAAATTGTGCAGTGGGGCTGTGTAAGTTGGTTGTGGAGTTGCCAGAAATTCTCAAAAGTATTAAAAATTTGCAGACATTTTCTTTTTAATTGGTTCAAAAAGTGAAGTTTCGGCTAGTCGATGCGATTTCGCTTTGCTCAATGGGCTGAAAATCCCGAGCTATGTTCGGAAATTATTTGGTTTCAGAGAAGAAGAAAAGATAATGACATGGGTTTCAACAGAACTGCGCTTTGTGCATAATTAGCTGAAACAGTGAAGACTACTGGCTACCTCACAACTGTGATTGGACTCTGCTGGCCTATTTTTTGGTGAGGTACTGTTAAAAATAAACGCTATGTCAACCAGGCAGAGACAATTCATGGCTTGAAACACGAAATTAAAGTCACTATTGCAGCTAAAACTGTCGGGATGGGTCGAAAGAGAGAAGAGAACCGCGGCAGCCATATGGACGAAGTGGTATTCCATCATAAGCCGTAATGTTAAAAGATTCCAATAAAAGGTATCTCACTGATTTTTCAAAAACTTTTTAATCAATTTTTAAGGGTAAACTTTTCGTGACACACTCTTCATCGGATTCCAAGTTACTAAAATAAAGGGTAATTTTGAAGGAGTAGCTATCTATCACCGATCCTCGATAAATGTAAGAAAAAAATAGGTCAGCTGTGGTACGACGTTATTGAACCCATCACTAAGCCTTACCATATAGGTATAATAATATTCCCCTTGACGTCTACTATCTTAGATAGATCATCAAAGCGAAGGTAGCTCTCAGTTATCGGAAGACGAAAACTGCTCAAGTCAGGGCAGGTGCATAAAAGACAAGAGATCTTTCTCCTCATCGTTCTTGTAACTACTGCGGCCTTACGTTACTTTAGAGATTATGGAGTATATTTCGCAGAATCTTATCTTATCGTCTACCAAAATAGCCGAGTGGTTAGCATAGCAGCCGTCTTTTGGAAGGAAATGTCAAGCAGTCCGAGTGCATTTCTGACACGAAATATAAAACCTATCATTGAAATCGTTCGGCCATTCGCTTATGCATATATAGATTTACGTAATTTTCTTTCCTCCCATTCCAGCCAATTTTGCCTATATTTTCTGTAAGCCGCTGTTTGATTCCATCTCGATTCGCCCCACTTATCATTAAATTCATTGAGAAGAAGTTTGCAATCAAGTTCTCTGTCAGAAATAATATGGTCGTATCATCCCTGGTAAGTTCGTCTGTCTGCGATGTTCCTGTGAACTAAATTGAGTAATAGTCTGTAGTATTTGGTCATTTTAAATAGAGATCGTGGACAGTGCAACACAATCTTTTGAGTTTGTTGTAAGCGAGTACTGCGCTGATATACTAATTTTACCTGTGGTTCGAAATGGTTTTTGGTCGCCGCTAGCCTATGGCGATATAAATCCGAGGTCAATTTAGAAGTGCTAATCCGACTGTCGTAGAAATGTGTCTTAACACATCAGGAAGGAAGTACTTGACTTGACTTGACCAATCAGCACTATTGAACAGGACAAGCTTCTAAAACGCCAACAACAGTCCGTAAACCCTTCATTAGCTCTCTTCAAATGAATAGCGTGGTCAGAAGTCAAAATTCGATCTGCCTCGCAAGACCCGAATAATTATAATTCTCACACCACATCTTTGTATCCCCACTATTACCCAATTATCTAATATTCCTCTTTCGTAGAATAGGGCGATTTCGTTTACTAAGCCTCTCGTTAGACAACCTTGACTATATCGAATAACTTTGCTTGATTTTAAGCGAGGTTTAGCAAGCCGCTTTAAAAAAACCACTTAATCGCTGCCTTATTATTGCTAAAATTAAAGATACACTTGTGAATACGATTCTAAACACATGCGCCGACTCGAGCTTCGACCCATCTGCAAATATCTCAATACTGTCGACATAAGCGTCGAAGCTATTATTTCGTTTCACACTTCTAGGGAAGAGTTAAGAAGCAGCGGTCTGCTTGGTATGAAGTTGGACTTATAAACTTCCTAATAATCGTGAAGGTAAGGTGTCCAGGATAAACTCCATGATATTGAGTGGACTACTTATTAAGTGTCACTAAAAGTTATGATCTCACACTGGATGACAAATCTCCTACTTAAGCTTCGATTTTTACCAATCACATTCTTACATTCATAAATGTCAAACTTTTAACGGGTCGGCGGCTGTCATGGCAATAGACTGAAAGCCATTTCTTCAAGGTGTAAACCCTGCCTGAACGTCATAATCACTGGCTCAGAGCGAAATCAAAACTTTAAGTAGTCAAATGTCCAAGATCTGATCAGATCACCATCCGTAATAGATGTCCAAAAAAGTGAGACTCACCGTGCCACCAGCTGAAAGCAAAGCCATAAAAGTGCACTTCACTGCCATAAAATTATGATAAATACATAGTAATTTGCATTTTGGTATAATAAATATGTAATTTATAATTAGAAAAAAAATAAAAATATTTTGATACAAAATTCTTAATTTTTTCGTGTTTTTAAAAAATTATTTTTTATTCGATTGCACTTGAAATTAGACTTATTTCCAGTCATTTTTATTAGTCAAAAATGGGTAAATTGCATTGAGTTGGCAACACTGGCTATATAATATATTAGCATGCTTGTTTATAGCGATTCCTATTCATACTAAATTCATATTTTACATGTATATGTATGTATGTTGGCAATGGGCGCTTACAGCCGGAGACTATTTTGCATCTTTACGCCATCAACAACAACAACAACTACAAAAATAACTTAAACAGCAGTAGTAAATAGAGCGGTAACAACAGCAACAACAACAACAACACCACTAAGGCTGGTATGAAGAAATATTCAATGCAATTCACTGAGCCGAAAAAGTTTTCGCAAACTTCTTCTATCACTTTTGTGGCGAGACTATTACAACACAATTCTGCCAACGATCTTGTTGTTATTTTTTCTCATTTCATTTCCTCTTGAAAATGTATAGAAGAAATTATTAAAAAAAAAAACAGCAACACCATGTTGTTAAGCAATTCCGTCCATAAATCAAGAAAATATGTAAAAGCGCAGGCGTACGTCAGATAAATATGTAGATATATATGTCTGTATACATAGTATATTTTCAGAACTAAACAGTTTAGTGAATATTGTGTATATTTGTATGTATGTTTGTTTGTATTTGAATAAATTCTGAAATATAGTGTATATAAATCTGTGTATATCTATGTTTATATGTCTGTATGTAAGCTGCTTGAACTCACTTGAGCTTCATCTCAATGCAATTCTTTTCATCGCAATGCGTCGTTAGATCTTTTTCGCGTTTAACATAATTTTATTTTTCGTATATATGTATGTATGTATTTCTTTTTTTATGTTAACTAAGTGGTTTCAGTTTGCTTCCGATTGCGAATTTTTGTGATTTAACAATTTCACAATTTTTAAATTAAATAGTATCTGCAGCATATTGCTCATAGTCAGCGGAGATTTATGGCTCAGCGGTCGCTGACTGTAGCTATTGCTACCCTGTAGTCATGTGAAGTAGTTAAAAACCACTTCGTAACTAGTACGCCAAAATAGCACAATTTGGATACTTAAATAATTTTTTTTTGTTTAGAAACAAGTATTGTTAATCTACAGAATAATAAGGCATCTGTAGCGCTTACGCGATTATAGCCGAATCAAAAATAGAGAAACGATTGGCTTCTTCTTTTAGCTGTTCATCGCCAGTTGAAGATACTATACGTAAGAGTGACCAGCTCCTTCTCCACCGATTCCTTTCAAGGGCGAGGTGGTCTTCCTCTTGTTTTACTTCTAGCAGCGGGTATTACAACAAATACCTTAAATCCTGGAGTTTAGTAGCGTAGCCAGTGCAACGGCTTTCTCTTAATTCGATAAACCAGGACTACTATTCCTGGTCTTTCCACCGGAGTGGAGGGCGTCCTCTTCCTCTGCTTCCACGGGCGGGTACTGCATCTAAAACTCTTAAAGCTGGAGTATTTTTATCCATAGAGACCACATGATCTAGCCAGCGTAGTCGCTGTTTCTTGATTCGCTAAACTATGTAAATATCGCCGTATAACTAATACAGCTCATCTCCATCGGCTGCGGTATTCACCGTTCCCAACTCGTAGAGGACCATAAATCTTACGCAAAACCTTTCTCTCAAAAACTCCTAACGTCGACTCATAAGATGTTGTCTTCGTCCAAGCCTCTGCACCATATATCAGGGCGGAAACGATAAGTGACTTGTAAAGTTTCATTTTGGACGTCGAGAAAGGACTTTGCTTTTCAATTGTCTACTCAGTTCAAAGTACCATCTGTTAGCAAGGGTGATATCAAGGCTCACATTGTTGTTGGCATTAAAATGGTTCTAAGATAGACGAAGTTATCAGCGATTTCAAAGTTATGACTGTAAACAGTGTCGTGACTGTTTGTTTGATGACAGGATATAAGTTTTTCGGGCATACCAAATTCAGACATAGCGGCGTAGTGAGAGCTCCTTTTCGTGCTGTCGAAGGTTGCTTTAAAATCGACGAAAAGTTGGTGTGTATCGGTCCTCTTTTCACGGGTCTTTTCCAAGATTTGGCGCATGGTGAACATCTGGTCAATGGCTGACTTACGAGGTCTGAGGCCACACTGATAAGGGCCAATCAGTTTGTTGACGGTGGGCTTTAGTCTTTCACACAATACGCTCGACAGAACCTTATATACGATATTAAGGAGGCTCATTCCATTGTAGGGTCCCCTTTGTTATGAATTGGGTAGAGCCGTTAGCTCCAGTCGGTTTGTTTTATGAGCGGGCGAGTGCTATTCGAACTTCTTCATAGTCAGGGAATGGAACGTCTTTTACTTCGTCACCGATTGGTGTTTCGGGTTCATCATATCAGGTTTTCTAGGTTCGCTACCTTTCAGCAGGCTAGAGAAGTGTTCTCTCCATAAATTCAATATAATCTGGGGATCCGTTACTTGATCACCTTTTTGTGCAGTGTATTTAGCTTGCGCTCGTTTCTGTGGTGCGCGACGTAACAATTCTTCTAACTCTCTCGTCTCATTTCGAAAGACGTTTAGTGTACGCTCGCTTTATGAAACTGGGTCTCAGCCACAGCGTTTTTAGCAATAAATCGACTGTTGGTTATTTTAAATTAATATTTAATATAGTTCGGTCGAACTTATTTTTACTTAATTTAATAAAAGTTTTATATGTATTTTCCATGCAACCAAAGAGCTCCAACTCAATTGCTGTGTGTGGCTCGAATGTTTTCACTCATTTAATTCACTGAAATCAATTTATTAATTTTTACTCAAAATTATACAAACATTTTACCACATTACAGTAAAATAACATTTCAATCAATTTGCTACGCAAAAGTCCACAGAACGAAGAGTCATTTATAAATGTTATAACAATAAGCGCCACTAAAATGCTGTTAGTAATAATATCTGCTAAAAATTAACTATCGACAAAGCGCATTTAAAGTGTTGAATACAGACCACATTTGTATAATCTCCACTCTCCGCCGACGCATCCCCCGCCACACGCTGCGAAACGAATCGAACGAGACTGGTGTTCAGCGTGGTGCTCTCGACCAGCAGGCGGAGCAGCCATCAGTAGTTTATTGCGCCAAGCTTAATTAGAATTTGAATCAAACGAATGGACAGCGGGAGCGAATGACGACGGGAGAGACAATGCGAGGCAAGGCGAAGCGTAGCGGTGAGAACGAACAACTGCAAAATTTCATGGACACTAGCGTCACGATGCGTCAGGAGGCAATTATTAAAATACGGAATTGAAATTTAAAATACGAAATGAATACGCGTGCAAGAGCATAAATTGCTGACCGCCGACACACAATGAGCAAAACACAAAAACAATGAATATGGTGAATGTGGTGAGCTGTGTGGCGTTGCGCGATGTCAATGCAATTGAAGGTGTTAGTGTTGGTGTTGGTTTTGGCGGAGGACGGTGTATTGGCGGTTGGCATGGCCGCCGCAGTGGAAAGTGGTTGCGGTGCCGTTGGTGTTAGTGATGTTAGCTCGGCGCTTACTCTACCTACTCTTTTTTACCCTGCTCTGCTCTGCCCCAACAACCATGCTGATATTGTTCTTTCAGTGTTGTTTGTTTGTTTGTTTATTTGTTTTTGTTCATTTCTACTCTCCCTCTTTTTTGTGTTGTTTCTACTGTTTCAGGCATGAAAATAAACGCAAAATGCACGTAATGTGCGCTTAAGTGGCAATTTAGCGCTCACAAATGCCGTTTTGCACTTGACCACATTGAATGCGGACGCAGTGTCACCATCGGCCCAACCTCAATTCACTGTACGCAGCACTCATTCACTTGCTCATTTGGGTTGTCGCCCCTGCATTTATTCACTCTCACTTTATTCGACTCCCCTTTCACTCGCATCTGCTGTGTTTCGCTGCACTAATTTATAGAAAGACGATGCCATGAAACATGGAAGGTTTTGCTTTTAAATTACAGCTGTTGTTGTCGCTACTTTTTTCGAAGCTAACGCTTTAGAAGCCATTAGCGGTGCGATGAGATTAAAACAATACGATCACTCTTAAAGCATAAGTGTGGAAATTTACTTAAATTTTGTCACAATAGATGGCTTAACTGATCTGTATCTCGCGTACTAACAAACTCGACCCATTTCTTAAACGGATGGTGACTAATGATGAAAAGGGTATCACTTACAGCTACGTCAACCGAAAACTCCCGTGATCGAAGGGTAGTAAGATGGCACAAACGGTCTCTAAGCCAGGATTGATGGCCAGGAAAGTTCTGCTGTGTTTTTCATGGGATTGACAAAGAATAATCAAAATTGTTAATTCGGCCTTTTACTGTCTGCAATTGTACTGTCCGAAACAAGCAATCGTCCAGAAGCGCCCAGCTTTGGTCAACAGAAGGGGAATTGTGTTTCATCAGGACAACGCCGGCACACAAACATCAATAGCAACTTGCCAGAAGCTCCGAGGGTTTGGTTGGGAGGTCCTCATGTAGCCCTTTTATACCCAGGCCTATGCCTAGCGAATGATTTGACTGGTGAAGAATTGGCCTCAAAAGAAGCCTGTGATAATCGAAGGCTCCAATATTTTGCCCAAAGCGTGGTCAGCTTAAGGGCTTTCCCTCCACTGCCGCTCGACAATCTCTTTATGCTGCCAGCTCTGTTTTCAGCATTGCTGAAGGTCTTGTTTCTTTCTGGGATGAGATAGTGATTCGAGTCTCTCTTGTGTTCTCGGAACATATGTCCATTTAAAACACTGGATACATGTCTTTGATTTACCATAAATTGTGTGATTTTCATCCAATAAGGTGAATTCCATGACTTGGCGAAGGAGTCACTCTCTCTCTCTCTACAATTACAACACCAACTTAACGCTCCTCTGTATGGTTTATGTAGAAGGTTTCACAAGCAGTCATATTCTTCCGTCCTTTTTGATTCATTGCATGACCTATATGACGTTGATATCAGTTTTTATATGTTCGATGATATCAATTGGTTGGGCATCGGTAGAGACTCGACCAGACATTCTTGGTTCATCGAATTCCGGTCTTTAAAGCGTCGGCTGGGCTGGGAGAGACTGCCCGCCACCAAAGAGATTTTCTTTATGTAAGATAATCGTTTTTGAGCACCGCCTGTGGAATTACCATCAAAAACTTTCCCCACTGGCACTGGTTGTTTGTCGGTTTGCCACTCTTTTTATAAGTTCAATTTTATTGCATTTAAATAAAGTTGTTTAATTTTTTTCGATTACTGCCGAGGGCGGTACACCGGTTGATTGCTATTTTTTTAATTCCCTTATGGAAAAAGCAAGAGTTTTTCAAAGATACAGAGAACTTTTTAAAAATCGGAGAAACAAAAAAACCATTACATATTAAAATAAAACATTATTCAACGTTCACCCATTAATGTTAAAAATCAGAGCAATAAAACGTTGCTGTAGTTAAATCTTAATCCGAAACCTTTAATCTTTTTTTATTTTATTTATTTAAAAGTAATATACCAGTAAGTCCACATATTTCGTCACCAATTGCACTAGTGGATCTCCCTCGAAAAGGATGTTTTATGAAAACTAAAAATAAATACATAAAATTTAAGTCATATTTTTTGGTTGAATCATCTATTCCTATAAAGATCATTACATGATTTTAATATATTTAAGCCAAAATCCATTTAAATTATTGAAGTACACATATACATATGTTTAATTCCAAAGTTTTCTTATAATTTGAAAAATCTTGTTACTATTAAATAGACTTGGCCAACACCATTAGCAAAATAAAAAAAATGTATTTGGAATGTAAAAGTCCACTTAAAAACTACAGATTTTCAATGTCCGTAGCATTAATATGTTGTTGAGCAATTCTACATTTACAAATCAATATATTTACATTTGGGCTACAAAATTAAATGAACACACCAATCTCATTTGACCTATACCCATGCAAAAATTAAATGCGTCCGACATTGTAAAATAAAATAAAACCTATTAAAATAATATAAAATAAAAAAATAATAAATAAATAAAATAAATTAAATGAAATTCAATAAAAAAAAATAAAATAAAATAAAATAAATTAATTAACGTATATAAAATAAAATAAAGTTTAATTTATACTAAAATAAATAAACAAAATTGAAATAAAATAAAATAAAATAAAATAAAATAAAACAAAAAGAAATAAAAATAAAAAATAGTTAAAATAAAATAAATAAAAATTAATAAAACGAAATAAAATAAAATAATTTAAAATGAAATAAAATCAATAAAACAAAATAAACTAAAATAATATAAAATTAAATAAAATAAAATAATGTAAAAAAATAAAAAAAAATAAAATAAAATAAAATAAAAAAATTAAAAAAAATGAAATAAAATAAAGTAAAAAAATAAAAAAAAAATGAAATAAAATAAAATAAAAAAATTAAAAAAAATGAAATAAAATAAAGTAAAAAAATAAAAAAAATGAAATAAAATAAAATGAAATTAAAAAAAAAATAAAATTAATGTTATATAAAAAAAAATTAATAAAAAAATTTAATAAAAAAGAAAAAAAAGAAATATAATAAATAAATGTAATCACATTGACTTCAAAAAATCTTTGTTAAATTTTCGCAAACATGATTAACCTCCCCAATCTGTGGTTTTTACGTCTTGATATTTTCCCAACAAATGGAAGGACCTAGACTTTGTACTAAGCCGCCTCCGAACGGTTGATAGTTTTTTATGAGGGCTTTATTTCATGTCAGAAATATCCTCGGAGAAGTTGACATTTCCTGCTGCAATTAGAAAATTTAGCTTAATTTTTTATTTAAATTAATTTTATATAACTTTTTCGATGTTAATACGACACCAGGATTTGAACCCGAGCCTTCTGAATGGCAGTACGCAATGCTAACCACTCGACTACCGCGGCCGCGGATTGATTGCGACCGATTAATATCCGTTTGGCACTAGTTCCTTTAGAATTGCTTCTGATGGAGAATAATTCTGGGGTACTCGCTCTATTTTTTGCCCGCCCAAACCAGCATTTGCGTAAGTAGCCATGTGTGAGTACCCGTATTGGCCCATTGTTGCATGTTTTAATATCGCAATGAAACGGTAAAAACATGCCACAACAGCTATAACTACAAATACGAAATCTACAATGAACAAGCTGCAGAGTATGTACTATATGTACACGCGCATGTGTGTACAGGTTGAGTATGTGCAAAGGCATATAAAAAGGCGTAAATGGCTCAATTTTCGGTGCTGCAATGCTACTCTTTTAACAATTGCGAGGGCGCTGATGTTACCCAACAACCAATGGACCAATGAGGCAGCTGCAGCCGTTAGCGCCAGTACACTATACATACAATACACCGATGGTGCACACACGCATGTACATATTTACAAAGTATGTGTAAATGTACAAAAAAAGAAAATAAAATTTTTTTCTGGATTTAAACAAGTGCATATCTTTGCGTTTTTTTAAGTCTACTTTTTCATGTAGTAAAATAATCACGTTGACACCCTAACTAGCGCTTTATATGTTTTTTATGACGCCTCGAAGTTACAAAAAAATAGCAGAAATGTGTATGTGTGAGAGTTTCATTGTAACTGTTTTAATACTGTTGAGCCTATTTTATCTCTCATTTGACAATGCGACATTTGCCATCAGACATATATGTACATATGTACACACATACATGATGCATACAATATCAATAAACATACATACCTACATATAGATACAAACATTGTACCTATGGAAGCAATGTGCACGTTGCGTAGACACCCACACAGCATATGACTGTACCTATATGTATGTGTATGTAGGTATATGTAAGAAACGTGCAGGTATCTGCATAAACATAACTTTATAATTTACAAATACAAAGTGGCCCAATTAAGAGGCAAATTTAAAAGCGTGGGATAACGTTCATAAAACGATTGTAAAGAGCTGTAAAAGTCGTTTATATTTTACTCAAAATATATTTTACGCGGCGGTCGCACATAAATAACATATTTACGCACCTTTTTAATAGCCAATTGTCGCGCGTGTCAGTATGTATGTGTATTCGAATATAAATTTATTCTCCATTAATTTATTCAATCAATACTTTTAGTCTTTGAAATGAACTAATCTCTTTCACCTCCATTATAGAGAAACTAAACTTTACATATGAAGGCTTACGAGCCAAATTGAAAGAATATATGTAACTGTTTTCAATAATGTTTTAGTCAAAACTAAAATAATTAAATTTTTTTTATAATTTTGTTGTATAGAAATTTTTATGAAATTCAGTCGATCTATTCCAATGTAACGTGGCCGCAAACAAACTAAAGATAGAGAAAGTTGTTCGAAGAAGCATAAATGATTCATTCTGGGCGGCTGCGCATAAATTATTTTTTCTAAGTTTTCGAAGAATTACTCAAAATCAATCAACTACGGTGAAAACAATGCGAATTCCCACATATCAACTCGTTCAGAAAAGTTTTTGGGTACGCCTTTACTGGCGTATAGGTATACCATTTTCGTGATTATAACCGAATCACTAACAGCGCGTCATTATTTTCTTCTCGTCGCTGTTTGACACCTACTGGAAATACCAAGTAAAATCAGGTCGCTCTCCATCTGATCATTGCAACAGAGTAGAGGTCGTACACTTTTCCTGCTTCCATCGGAGGGTACTGTATCGAAAACTTTCAAAACTGGAGTGATTTCGTTCTCTCAGAAGCTACGATCTAGCCGGCATAGCCGCTGTCTCGTTATTATCTGAATGCCACCACTCATCGTTACATAGTTTTCAGAATTCCCCGTTGCAAATTCTTTAGCAAATTTTTTCCCTTGAAGACTCCCAAGACTGATTAACCGGATGTCGTCATTCTCCACGCTTCTGCATCATACAACAGTACGGAAATGAAAAGGGACTTGTAGAGTTTGGTCTTTGTTCAACGGAGTGAGGACTTTAATTCCCAATTTCCTAATCAGTGCCAATAGGTGCTGCAGGAATGATTCTGCGTTGATATTCTGGGCTGGCATTGCTATTGGTGTTAAATCTGATTAGACGAAATTTTCTACAACTTCAAAGTTATGTCAGCAGTTACTTGGAAGTCAAAAAGCTGGTGGGGTGACTGGTTTGTCCTCTTCTCTTACCAATTCGGGAGAAATCAGAGCACGGCTATTGAAGCCGTTGATGTGAATGACTGCTCTTGTTGCAGACTCACCAGATTGACAAAGCCTGAAGAAGTTCGTTTAGGTGGTGCTTAGTTCATTTTTAGACTCATTAAAGTGAATGCGGAAGTGAATTGATGCTTCTAAGTGGTAATTTGGAGAGAGAGAGAGGTGAACATTATTGATGTTTCGTGGTATTTGCTTCATACTTTTGCCAAAAATTCGTTCACAATGACATTTTTGACCGAGATGGTGCATTAAAATAAAGTGAAATGCAAGAGATTTCTAGAAAAATATTTTTTTCTTATATGGTCGAATCAGCTCCCACAAACACCCTTCGACTCTCTGGATTGATTTCCGAATTCATAACACCGCACCCTTTATGTGGTTCTTTCGATTTCGGCACGGATTGGAGATGCCATTCCGAAGCATTTTGAGAGGTTTGTTTATCGAACGTAGCCTTTCATGAAAGTGGGGCCAAAGGTGTCTCGTTCTAGAGATTGAGTCTTTGAATAAATTTCATGTCAGGAACATCGGAAGGCAGGAACAATACGGATTTCAAAAAGTTCTCAAGCTTTACATCAGCATAGGAAAAGTTGTGCGTTAAATAAAATATCAGACAAGACGCGGGATTTTTATGAGATCACTTACTGGCACATTTCTGAAATGATGCACTATGGTAGCGAGTCATCGACCCATCCCTATTTTTAATAATATTTTTTTTTCCAATCGAATATATTTACTTTCATTGTTATTTTTTTGTTAAAAGGAGAGACGCCGCCTGTTTTTAACAAGAAAAATCAAAAGAAAAAAAAAATGTTTGTTACCAGCAATGAAGGTCTACACTTCCACAGACCTATAATTATAAATAAATAATATAAAGTAACATCGGCTTTTTTCTTAACATCTTCTCACCAGGGAAACAGTTGGACGTTCGTGAATTTTGAGGTTATGTTCTAAAAAATCAAATTTTACAAAATATGGTGGAACGTAAAGTTCAAATTTATTCACATTTGAATAAAAATATATTTTATCCAGGGATACGCATATTTCCTTGTGGGGAAGAATTGAGAAAATAACGCTCTTTGTGAGACTAATTTTAACGAATATAACATAAGCTGCAAGCCAAAATGTAGAAGTAACAATATTATATTTAATGATACAACTGCCATCACTGCTCTCAAAACCCGCCGTTTCATTAGATATGTTTTCTTCGAAATAAATGGTACCGGTAGAGCATGGGAAGACAAAGACTGCGGTATCTCCAAGTAGTGTTTAGATATTTTGTGACAATTTTTTTCATTTAACCCAACGTTGAGAGATATCTGGTCGTTTATAATAGCAGATGTGTTAAGTACTCAGATGATTAATCGATTCATTCATCAATAGCATTTTTTTAATACTTTAAGTAGCATACATACTTACATATCTACATATATGCAAACTGATAATTAAACTCATCCCCAACCTTCTGTTGATTTCATACAACTTTTTAAGCTTAAAACAAATTTCGCTGAACTTTTGCGAGGTAACCCTCACTGTCAATTGTAATGAATTATAAAATTTTTTCACAAAAAAAAAAAAAAAAAACAAATTCAGCTTTTCAACTGAGCTGCTGAGTGTCCACCAGCGCCACCAAAGTAAAATATCATTCATAAGTAAGCTGTTGATAAAAATGCTGAAAAATGAAAATTATTAATACAAACATTTAAAGGAATGTACACACATACAGGCATACATACACGTACATATAAGAAAAGAAGAAAGACAAACGCTTAAGGCTAATAAATTAAAAGTGAGTGGCGCAGAGTGTCGTACGGATTAAGGAATGAAAAAATAGAGGAAAAGATAAAATAAAAACAACAGCTACTAAAGTAAAGACCACAACAAAATAATCACAACAGCTAAAAGCATACATATATATTTATATATTCACACATGTAGGTGCATATGTATGTACCTACAAAGTGAATACAAAATGCAAGCGAAAGCAGAATGTGTAGCTGCTGATCTAGGGGCGCCTTGCTGTGTGCTCACTCCAATCAAAGTAACACTTTGGCAGTGCCCGGACAGCGATGCTATTCAACAACAACAACAACAACAGCGAAAAACAAAAACAATAGAGCAAAAGCAACGAAAGCATCAATGGCTAAAGCAACTGTAAAAAAAACAACAAAAAATGACATGAACTGCAAAGATACACAAAGCATTGCCACAACCTCCACAGAAAGTATTCATAAAAACATGGCACATACACACAAACTATTCGACCGCCTCCACGCAGCGACCGCCGACGGCAGCTGAGCTGAGCTGATATACTTTACGCCCACACTGATAATGACAGTCACTACAGTTTAGTGTTTGCACTAAAGACGAAGGACACACACTAGCCCATACATAAGCATACTTATAACCCCACTCACACACACACACACACACGCACACACATTGGGGACACATTTAGTTGTACTAAGCTGAAAGTGAATTGCAGAATGAAAATGAGAATGAAAAGGAAAGGGAAAAGGCGTCAGAAGATCGGGCAGCGAGCAAACTTGCACCAAAAGAAACTTAAATACTTCGCACACACAAGTCACACAGTGACATAGTATTACCGCACACATGCAGACACGGTTACATACATACTCACATGCATATATGGTATGCACTTAAATACTCTCCAGTATTGCTTCCTACGGCACAGCGACGGGCTAAAAGTCATCCAGAATGATTTACGACTTCGGTTGACTCAAGTAGGCACAACCGAAAATAAGTCAACGAGTGAGGAAAAAATAAGGAATCGAGAGGAAGATGAGCAAAATAAAAAGAAATACGTAAAATACGTAACCAAGAAAAGGGATAATTTTTTGCTTTTGGTTTTTATGACTTTTTTAACGAAGTGTCTCGGGGATTATGAAACGGGAGAGATGCCTACGACTGCAGTCAAAAACACTTGTATGCATACCTACCATCTTTCATCTCACATATTTATCTATATATGTATGTTTATATGACTCAATACATATTCCTTTTGTTTAGAATATTGCTTGGCGAGTTAATATATCTATAGTAACGTAAAAGACTACTACGAGTATAGACAACAGTTTATGAGCATTTAATTAAAGGCAATAAATCAATATCATCTAAGAAAATGTTTGTTGACTTCAGCTATTTCGAGCGTTTTCAGAAATATGAGTATAAATTGAAGGGAATTAGCTCTTCTTAAAGCCAAACGATACATACATATATGAGGATTGTGTGGTACTTGTCAAATTTAAACACCATTTTAAGTAACCTACATCATGAATACAATGCCATGGGCATATCTAACCTCTTAGACTATTGACGGTGTCTAAACGTCCCAAGAAGAATATACATAAATATGTTTATAAGCTCATTGTCCTCGGTAAAACGTCAAACCGCAGAATCATATATAGAAGCGTCATCGTCGTCGCCATGACAAGAAAGAAGGAAGATCATTTCCAAAGAAGCCTTTTCAAATGCACTTGTGCGTGTTGCTTCAGCAACGATATCAAAATCAAGGTAAACGGTTGAAAAATTCGGTCTCAATGATAAGTCTTGCTCAAATTGGCCGGCGTTGATTGGAAATGTCTGCGATAGTAGATTTTAAACCAAAAGAAATATTTTAATTACCTCTTTAATAACTGATGGAAAGCTGGGTAATCAAATTGATCGTTTTGTTCCAGAGAGAATACACTTATCATAAGCTCAATACTCGTATACAGTCAAGTGGTTTTATACTCGTCTTGTACAATTTTGCGCTCAGAGGGCACTCGCCAGTAGCTCGATATAAAAGAGCAGTGGAACGGCTTTTAAAATGCAAAACGTTACCGATAAGGAATATGATACAATATTAGAGTAGTGAAGTAGAGAAAAAACTATAATGAAATTGTGGAAAACTTCGGCTACTTAAATATCAGATTTAATGCAATCTAAAAATTAAGACAGTCTCGAGATCCAACATAAATCAAAGAGCGATACTTCTCAACGCACAGAGGCGAAGCTTTACAAGTCACTTATCATACCCTAGGAGATATTTAGGAATAAGACGATTTTGATATACGTGTAGATCAGCGAATATTGAGGCAAATAATCCAGTGAAAATGTTTAATACAATAAAAAACGTACTTACGAGAGTCGAATAAAACATATCTTAACTAACTAAATGATAAGTCACATACACTTTCCTGGTACCTAGTAAAATTCCAATATTTAAAATTGGAATCGTTAATTATGAAAATATTAACAAACTGATTATATTTATGAACTAACAACTAATTAAGTTATAAAAACATTGCTATGGCTCTGCAGATCCTTGACATTTGAAATGTCGAGGTCAAAACGGAAAATAATTTTAACGTACTTGGTGGCAAATGCTTCTAATTGCACAAACATATCTCACGGCTTGATACTAATTGCATATGTGAAAGCTTTAATTATACAAAAACAAGTGCACATGAGTTTAGAATAGAGCGGGTTGAAAGTAATCAAAATGGAAAATACAAAATAAAGGCCCAGTTAAATTTTTTAAACTAATTATTAATTTATTTTGTAATTTTGTGAATTCAGGTCAAAAATTATTACAATAAATATTTTTCGAACGCAAAAATGTTATTTGCAATTTAATTTTTTTTTTTTTGTACAAAACTCAACTAATTGGAAAACAAGCACCTTTAGTATTTTTAGCTCATCACCTGAGCTTGTATGTGTCTCTCCATATGAAATCTTCTCATCCAACTAGTGAAATTTGTTTTTAATGTTGATATGATTTGCTTGAGCATACAGGAAACGTCCAATAGCTGACGGATATCATGTTTTCGTTGAGTATCTAACACAAGTGACCACTTTAAGAATTCTCTCTAATTACTTAACACATTATAACATCTGACATTTAACTTAATTTTGCCTTTTAGTTGTTGGCCAGAAAATAAGCGGGAAATTTGTTGATAGTTGGCGGTACTTTACACATAAGACATACGAGTTTAATAAAAATCTAACTTCTCAGTTGCGAGAGCAGCGCTTCGTTTAAATATAATAAATTAAAGGGCTTATGTATGTCTGAAAGAGTAATACATATATAATATAACACGAGACCATACGCCAATATGAATTCTAATGCTTTGGATATATGTATGAGTATACGTACTAGTGCCAACAAATTTGATTTTTTAATAATTCTTGGAACAAAATATATAATAGACAGTAGTTTTAGCACCTTTAAAGAAAAATTCTAAGCTACTCAAGTGCACAGATTTAAAGATCTTGTCATCATCTCTTGCCAGTTCATTCAACTGAAGGTAAAGAACAAATGCAACTTAACCTAAATAATTAAGTTAGGTAGTGTAATTCGAACTGTATGCCCCTAAATTTAAATAAGTGCAAATATATGTGTTTCTCCAGAAAATATTTCCAATCCTTTGCTTATACGATACCTATATAATCACAATGAAACGAAATGCTGTCATTAATGTTAAGTCATTAACAGAGAATGTTAAGCGTTAACATTGAAGTGTGCTATTAAAATCATACCAAGTACACATTTTAAAATAAATGTTAGTTATGGGTTTGTGATCTTTTACTTTAGCCATTTAATTTTGCTTCGCAATCATTACACCGAAACGAAACAAAATCATTTCGTTAAATTTATTTTTCATTAACAGAATAAAATGGTGTCGCTTTGTTAGTAGCACATTCGGTTTAATATATTTAGGCATTGCTGACGAAAGTCGTATATAATATTTCCACATATTCAGAACTTGATTTGAATGAAGTGCATATACAAACATACGTTTATAGCAATTAAAAATGTTTACTTTAAAAGATATATAATTGTATATAATTAAATAGAGAATATCTTTTTAAAGAAACGTAATACCTTTAATATGATGTAATATTTTACTTTTCAAACTCCCACCACTACATTGCACCCTTTTAACTCGCTAATGCCCAGCACTTGCTGTTCTTTGCCACTTTAGTCGCTGCGCTTGGCAACAGGTGTCCTTATAATCCCAAAGTATTTTGCATTAGTCGTTGCAGTGTTGCTTAATAATTCTTCTCACTTTGCTTTGTTTTAAATATTAGCACGAGTAGTACATAAAAATATACTTATGCACTTCCGTGTCCTAGAAAAAAATAAATTATGATTTCTATTACAGCATTATACTTTTACACAAGTAATATAGTTAACTCAAAAATGTTTAAAACGAATTTTAGTATATTTAAAATTATTTTTCTTAATAAAATTGAATTTTTTTTATGAATTTTATTGAAATTTTAAAAATCTAGTAAATTTATTCGGCATAGTCCTTAGCTAAATAGCAGTTGATTAAAAATTATAAGAAAATCTATATATTTGAGTTATGAGCTATATGCAGTCAATCAAGTAGTAAGTGCTATTTTACTTTTTACATGTTTCAATCTCTTCTGGAGATATATTTCCTCTATTCCTGGCACGTGCTGTTTGAAACGGTTGTCCTTTAAACTAATTATTTATTTATTTATTTACGCGGTGTCATTTTTATTGTAAGGACGTGAATCAGGATTAAGGCAAGTTGATTTAGCTTTACCTAATTAAGAGAAATAAAATATAGAAAATGTAATTAATTTGCGAGGAATAATGCATTTTTAAATAAAAAAATAATTAAGAAAGAAATTTACGTGTCTCCTGTGGAAATCCGCTTTTGCAAGAACTTTGAGTTTAGTCGTAGAAATTGACGTTATATAAAATATAATCAACTCATACATACCATGTATGGTATCGAAATAAATCTAAGTTTGGTTAATATTTTTTGTAGTTTTATTTTTATTTTTTTGCCACGAGAAAAGCAGATGATTTTAATTATGTCATATGCACCAGTCTATAAATAGCCAGATAGGGTTTTTATTAAGAGTTCGTACGTTGATTATATCTAGCTTGCCACATGAGCATTTTAGCAAATTTATGATGCGTTACGGGTCCAACAAACGACACATTTTATTGCATATCATCAATCAGTGTGCCATTGTAGACAGACGATTTTGGTTTTGTTTTAACATTTTTTTCTTCTCAAGTGTCTTCAAAGAGACATAAAAAACCAATAAAAAAGTTAAAATGAAATATATTTTATAGACACATATGTTCATACATATATCTATGCTTTGTTATAATCGCCTAAATATCAATTTGAAATTATACAAGGGAGCAGATATACGGACATATCCATTCAGCGACTTCGAGAATAAAATGTATTTAAAATAAATATGTTCGCAAAGCTCATCTTTTATTTTAAAGTTTTAACCTTGGCATTCTAATTAAAATACTACATCATTCAAATGACCGCCGGTTGAATTTTTGAGGTAATTTTCGGGCAATTTTTGGCAAAATTTGATTATCAGACGACCGTCCATAATTGGTAGTGACAGTCTCGTCGTTAACATTTTTAAAAAAGAAATACCCAAACATACCGTACGTTTGATATCACAAGATATATAACCTTTTACATATGTCAATTCCTATGTGTTTTATCGTTCGAAATATATTTACAGAAAGATGCACAGCTTTTAAGAAATGGGCCTTATAAAGTGTGAGACATTTCAAAGCCTACTTTTGAGAAATCGTTACTCAAATTATTGTAAATATGTAGAACGACATTGAAAATTTAAAATTTGATTCCACAGGTCTTTGAAATCCTTACTTTAAAAAGAAGGGAGTGCATTTACTCCATATTGCAGTAACAATTGCAAAACTATACTCAACTCCAAGTCTTGCGTCCTCTTCGTAAGTCCTGGAAAAGTGAGCAAGTATTTTTATGCGAAGTGCGTTAAACAAACAGTTTTTAGCCTTGGTTACGGCTAAAAGAAAGATAGATAGATACTTTAGGATCTCTTGATCAGGGGCATGACTAAAGTAAGCGGCTCGCTATACGAAACGAAAAATTGCTAGATTCATAGAATGAAAAATCCTACTTTTGAGGATGACAGCTAAACGTTTTAAGGACATGATTTAAAAGTGTGCACCCAGGATTGACTGGTCCCTTAATTGGGAAGATGCTGAGACCCAGGAAATTGGTACATTCGTAAGAATGAAGTTTCACATTTCAGATGTCTAAGTAATGCGATGAATGGGATACAGATAACAAGGAGTAGGTCCTTTAACAAAGGCTGTAGGTCATATCATATCATTTCATATATTTAGTGGTAGTTGCCAAGTGCTGACATATTCCCGCTGGATGAACGTCTCACCTTAGTCCACATCAAAACTCACAGTTCTTCTACATGTCGCTGTTTTAAAAAGCAGTATAAGGCCAAAGATGACCTCTGTGAGTGCTTAGAATGTACCTACGAGCGCTGAGTCAGGCAAAATATTAAAACTGGGATTGTCGAGATTAACGACAGGATGGACGGCAGCAGATGGCACAACCACAAAATTTTTATCATGGTTGGTGTAATTACAGATAGGAGGATTCATCAAGTTACTTGGCGAATTAAAAAAATTATAACCCAATCGGCGTCGTGTTAGAAAGTAGGCTTGCATTCGGTGCTATAGATATGCAAGAGCTGCAAGATTCTAGCATCGGTTTGGATCAATATGTTGTGCCGGCTAAAAATCGATCCTTTCGGTACTGTTTAGAGCACCTTACAACAATCTCAAGGAAGTTGCTTTACAAACGACCAGAAAACGGTTTTCTAGTTGACTTTCATTCCTGTCTTTGAAAGTACTCATTAACAAATCGGTATAAGAGAACTGTAGGAAGGTATTTCAAGCTTCGAATGAAGAGTTGGTACAATGAGGATTGTCCTCTCACAGTGGAGACCAAAAATATTGTCATCCCTGCAACGTTACAAACGACTGCTTAGACACTAAATAGCATTGAAAGCGAAAAACCGGGAGATGACGAACCCGAATCCGCTATTTCTGAAGATATACGCTCCATCACCCGACTTTGGCAATGTTCGGATAGCTCTTGCCCGCTTTAATAACAACAAATCGGCGGGTGCTGATGAATGAAGAGCTGAGTAACCACCAGTCAACATTCGGCTTAGCAGAACCATCCGACTATGTTATATATCGTGCAAAAGCAAAAAGAACCTTCGATAAGTTCGAATCAAGAGTTTTTGAGAGAAAAGTTTACGGAAGGGGAGAAGAAACCCCTTTATCTCGTTAGAGTAATCCAGCGTATAAGAAGCTAACTTCATGTAGTGTCCCCGCCACCAAGCTGCTGATAATTTTTTTTTATAAGAGGGGTTTAATTTCAGGCGAGAAATACATTGGGTATATTAGCTGCCTAAGACCGTGTACCTCTGCAAGATCATAGATCTCAACAGAAGAGAGTAATGTTTGTATGAAGCTTTCCGGTTTTATGAGAAAAAGCTAACCAAAGGCTATTAAAACTAGAGCTTTCTTTCGCCCAGCCATTGTTTGATTGAAACTTCCTGAGAAGCAAAATTAGTCGTCTGTATGAGAAGTATGCTCGTTAGCTGTCTAGAGTTCTTCAAATAAAAACAATATTCAAATTCAAGGAAATTAAAAGCTTTTCAAACTTTCCCAAACAATGTTTACGCACTGACTTTACCACTTAAAGCCATATCTTGCAATTAAATCACCGTTAAAGACAGAGAATACAAAACTTGATGACAAAAAAGATCTTTCTCTGTGGAAAGCCAATATATTAATACTTATGTATGTACATAAACAACAGCAGTTAGAGAGTTAGAGCAAACAAAAAAGTACGTATATCCACCCGCAGCGAGGCGTTAAAATACCCATAAAACTGCATGCAAATGGCCGTGAAATCCATGCTTAGTCTAGTGTATGGCAGTAAAAAGTGTTGTTGCTGCTGCCGACAAACAAATGCGCCAAACTGCAGATGCAATGGTAAACGGCGTGAAAATATTTAGTTAGACCAACAGAGGCAATAAAACAAAAAGCGAATAGCAAAATGCAAAAAAAACGCAAAAAAAAAAATAGAATTGAAAAATCATGAAAAAGCGTATACACCAATAAACGTACATCTTTGTTACTTGCACAGTTATGTATAGGTACATATGTATATTTGTGTGTGCAACAATAAGAAGAACAATAACGGTGGTCTAGCAACCACAACGGTTACCATTTGTTGGCAACAAAAGTCCGTTCGTGCAACTGTCCGTCCGTCCGTTCATCCGTCCATCCATCCGCTCAACCGTCCGGTTCGAAAACAAACAAACCAAACTGTACAACAGCAAAACAACGGAACTGGCGAAAATTGTTGCGCTACTCCTGCTGCTGCATGTTGGTAATAGTACCAGAAAAGAAAAAAAAAACAGCAACAACAATAATAACAAAAAATGCCAGCACAAAAATCAAAGCTCACCACAGACGCAACAGAGCAGGGAAAACTAAGCAGAGCGTAGTGGTGCACATGAATTAAAAGAGTTAACACAACTCAGGCACTTTTTTATTCATTCATGAACAGTTACCGATAGTAAAAGGTTTAGATAAATTTTTGAAACTTCATGCCGCGGTTGTGGGTGTGGTGATGGGTGTGGGAGCGTTGGCAATTCCAATTGTGATTTAGAGGTGACCACAAAAATGGGTGTCGTCTTATGGCGGTGGGCTATTGGATTTTATTGAAGTATTTAAAATCTTTGCTAGATTTTATTTATGTGCATACATGTATGTGAATTTTAACAAGTTTTTTTTTTTTTAATTCATGCTAACGTTGAAATAGAGATTTCCTTTTCAAATTTTCATTATTAAGTTTTTACCTTTATTAAGGTATCATGAGAATATTCAATTTATATGGCGCTTATAGTGGACTATCAAACCATTTTTATGATGTAGTCATTTGCCATGAGAAGGAGCTAACTCATCCATTATGCTTTTAAGACTACCACATTCCCTATTTACGCCTATAAGAAGGTCTATACTTTACATGAATATAATAATTTACGCCTAAATATTAATTATTTATAACGCTGGATAATGAAAACAGCTCAGTCAAGAAGGTTTTCAATTTTAATTCCAAAAGTGTTCTTCAACCGTAAAGTTCTACTGCATTGGCTAGAAGCCAAAAACCAATTTCAAAGTTTGGTGTTAATTGGAGATTGCCAGAGGCTTAGATCAACGCTTAAGAGGGCTGTAAAAGTCATTAGTTATCAACTCTAAGAGCTAACAGGGATCACACTTTTCCATCGAGCAATTGAAATCGCTGCGTTTTAAAGTTGGTTACCGGTCAGGATTGAACGAATATTCAACTACACGTATGATACTCTGTGCTGCCAACCAAGCTTGAAGGGTGAGATGAGGTTTAGGTGTTTTCTTTCAAAACTAGACAAAATTTGTACGTAGTGCTTCAAGTGGAGGTCATAAATATTACCGCAAAACTAAATTCTGAAGAAGATATATTTTCATTGGCAGACGTGGTGCAACCAAAATAGCTTCTTCCAGATATATTGCATTTCGCGTTGGGGGTGACTTTTGCCACATGCGAACTGTTAATAATAGAATATGGATAAAGAAATCAGTTGGTCAGAAATTTATGAACTAAAAGAAGATCCTTAACGTATACATAATCACAACTTCCCTAAGGTACCGGTGCTTTCTTTTGTAATTTCCAGATTTCTCTTACCCTTTATAGAATGGAATACGAGAAGGAATTTAAATTCAAAATAAAAAAAAAATTATTTATTTTATATTTAAAGCTTCTTAAGGCGTCCCACGATAAAAGATTTGGAAGTATATTTTAAAAAATTACTGATGAAATATTTTCCAATACACTTACAGCTAGTAATATTATAAATGTTTCGAAAAAAAAACTTTATATATTATATAACACTTATTTTTGGAAATTTAAAACTTCGTTCATTATCGGAAGTTTTTAACTCACGAACTACTCCACAAAATTCATTAAATTTTGAAAAACGAATTCCCTGTTTTAAAATATAAACACATTTTGAATATACACGAAATGCGAAAATAATACCACAGCGCACGAGAGTTAGGGAGGTAAGTTAAAATAACAAATTATCCAAAACGCTGCTTCTTCTTAACCTCACCAACTTGGATTACCCTACAGTCAATAGGGATTGTTCCTCATTGTTAAATCGAATGGGCTCGAAAATTTCTTCTACCTGGGTTCATGTACCGCTGTAATGCCATATTTTCTAGTTATCTAAAATATTCAGAGGAGCAGTTGAGGCTCGTAGCCTCTTTGATTCACTCGCGGTTGTACCAAAACACAGATCTTTTGGAGGCTGTTAAGGTGTGCATTTTCCTTCTGATTTCCTACGCTCTATCAGACATTGAGAATACCTTTGAATGCCTCACTTAGAAGTCCTAAGGAATTTTTGTCCAGCTTCTTTCTTTCGTTTTGTTATGGTTTGTGTAGTCCAACTAAGGCCGACCGTTTCTGAATTCACTGCGGCTTAGCCTTTCTTTCTAGGGAAATCGTTTTTCCTGCCACTCTCTAAGTCTAGATTTGTATACGATTACTCAGCGCGCACTAACGCTTTTGTTATGGGAGAGAGAAGCTAACATCAAGCCTAATGCAGGATCGCATTTTGAATACTTTTTCTATATATTCTTAACACTTTTGGTTATTTGAAAGGTGAACTTCAAATAACATGATATTTGAGTAATTCGAATATTAGATTAAGAAATATTGAAACCACTAGTAATGTATATAAATACTTATGTATGAGTATATATTCGTTGCATGCATTTTCACCAATTCTTTCAAATTTTAATTATTTTTCCGCCGTAAGCATCTGCTTTTCAAGTATTTATTTTAATCACTTTAATTTACAAGTATAAACAATATATGGAATTTACTAAATAAATATGAAACTAAACATACAACGCATCCCACTTATACTTATGCAATATAAATACATGCATACATACATATAAGTATAACTACACACCGTAATATTTTTGTGCGAATTGTGTTAGCTCCGATTTCAATTTTAATAAAAAAATATCAGAAAAAACGACAAAAACAATTCGTATTTATAATATTATCATCCCCTGTTGAGATTGTGTTCCCTAAGGTGATGGTTGTGGCTAGTTGCCACAGCAACTCCATTAGGCTAACTACGTGTGCGCAAGCAAGCGTGTAAGCCAAAGTTTGCGCAAACAAATGTGGAGTGGGGTGGTCGCGACGGTATGAATATTGCAAAATTTTGTTCAACAACAAACACAAAGCCATATATATACATATAAAAACTATGAGACTACTTCATGCACGCGTGATATATACATATCCATGCAGACAATGGAGTAATCCAATACTACTCACAATGCAACCAAAAAATATGGTCCAATGGTCCATTTTACATGGAATACACACGGGAAATTAGTTTCGGGTTTAATCCAAAAATTACTCCATGGAGTACCCAAAGTGGGTTACATTACGGAGTATATAAGAAAAATTAGATTCGGATATAATTTTTAGTCTTAAGATAAATGTTGTTTATTTCAATGTAAAGAGGAAAATATACCATTAATAATGGAAAGCAATATCAGCCAAGTGGCTGGTACGGCTATGCTTATAGAACCGTATCCTTTTTATGATATTTTTCATCACCAAATCAGAAAATGACTGGTGTATACAATCATTAGATTCATGAATTTTATTTTTGAGGTCTTGAAGCTACGTTGGCCTTTTGGCGTAGACATTATCTCCAACGTGACCCAAGGGAAGAAGTCGCAAAGTGTTAACTTCTCCGTGGCCAACTCCGATCACCCAGTCGAGAGATGACAGAGAGATGACATAGTCCAGAAAGAGATCAATACCATCCAATTCCGGTCATCAAATGTCATTGATCATCTCTCGATGGTGACAATCATCCGATACCCTAAGGGTGGTAGCGAGACGTGAGTTGATCCAATGGTAACCTATAGAGGAGTTCTTATTGGATTAATCCAATAAAATATATGGTCCATATTGTTTGTATGGTGTAAGTACATACAGATACACAGATACGTGAATAGTAGTAAATTGAAATGTAAACAAAATGTTAGCGAAAAATGCAGTAAATATGCATAAATATTGACTTTAGCCGCTGCTGTGGTGCGTTAGTGTGGTAAAGTGGCGGTAGCTATGTAATTCCGTCCTTATGGAAAATATTCTAAAAAAGCTGAAAATCAAAAAAAAAAGAAAAAAAATAAAAATAAAAATAAGCAAACAACGTCCATAGCAAAGTGTCGAAAATGCAATTTGATATTAGTTTTTCACTCCATGAAGAGCGGGATTTTAGTTTATTACTGCTATTTTTGAGTAAATGGCGTTAGGGGTAAGTTGTGTGCTATTTTTTCGGTTTTTTGTTTTTACACCGTTAATGTATGGTAAACATTATATTGTTTTAGAGGCAAGGCAACGTAGGTAAAATAATTTATTTTTCGTTATATATATATATATATATGTCTATGTATGTGTGTACACTGAACTGCTAACGATGCAACCAAATAACGGAAATGTGAATTATTCATGTGTATACGCTTGCACATACATACATACATAAAATTTATGGCAAAAGTGTTCTAGAAACTTACAAAAATTCATAATGCCCTAAAAGTAACGGTTTTTAATGGAAATATGCAAAAATAAAAAACTAGTATTTTGAAAGCAAGAAGTGGCAAAAATCACGTACGGTGAAATTTCATAAGCTCATGGCCGAAAGGTCAGCAAAAAAAAAAAACTAAAAGTAATTAAATTAATAATGAATGATATCAGAGGAAATGTTTTAAAATTTTTAACTACTAAGAGCTGAATTTCAAAATTCAATATATCCTGTTAATCTGGATAAGTTTTACTCTGAACAAAGGTATTGGGTTAGTTGCTCTAGCTTTAACTCAGCAGCTGATGGAGTACTGCCATTGATTCAAGTTCAAGCGAAAATGTCAACAGAATACTTAAGAATACATAGAGGAAATAATTCAGCATCTTACTTACCTTTAATTGTGGCCTTCAACTCCCCTTGCCCACTGCACAAAACCAAGAGCAGACGAAAACCGAGATGGTAGAACTCCGAAGTAAGGTTTGTTAAAAAGTAATTCAAGGGATACTTCAAGTTGGTGAAGTTAAGAGAATCAACACATTGATGAGCGTTGAAAGTTAAACCTAGTCTGCATGATGGAGAAAAGTATTGCCCGAAAAAATTATAGCTCGAGTACTCACTAGACGGAGTATGGTCCTTGGGTCAACAATTGAACAGAATCGCTGGAAATAGTTCTTAATGCTCACATTCGATCTTGCACTTATGAACGGGAACGTCTTGGGGAGACCGCCAAAATAAAGCAGATGTGAAGGACTTAAAATGCAAAACTCCTGGGAATGTATGAAATTTCCCCAGTGGGACTAAGGGATAGGTGAGCATAGGACTTGGCTGGGCTGTTGAGAAAATTCCTTGATAGTTGTATAAAAGAAATTTAAACATCTATTTCATGACAGAGGGCACGAGTTGTATTCCGACCTAAGGCAGGGAGGATAGAACATACGTATCTCAAGAATTAACTTAAAATATTAGAGCTCTTAGTTATCAGCAAACTAACAGTGGACACACCTACACAAAAGGAGATTATATAATCGTCGTTCGAAATAGGAAATCTTTCCTGATTTATTCATAGCGTTTCCTCCTCGGCATGCAATATCAACCCCTCCGAGTGCATTTCTGACAAGAAAATCAAAAGCTCCTCAAAAAAAGTATAAACTGTAGTCCCTCAATTTTTTGGAAAAAAATCAAGACGAAAAACCACAAATTGGAGGAGGAGCTCGGCCGAAAATCGCTTCAGCTGTTACAAAGTGCCAATTATACATATTTATATATATATAAACAACGTATTTAAGCCAGAGTTAATAGATGAGTTCGAACCGGTAGCAGTCAATCCTACACTTTGGTACTGGGTAAACACCTTAACAAACTGCTGTAAAGATTCTTGCCCAACGGGAGTATGACGTCATAACGCGAGAAGTGCATAGAGAGACACCTGAAGCAGGATTTCTGCATTGATAATCAGATCTAGTCCTTTTCATACAAAAATACAAATTCCACCTTGGATCATACCTTAGCGAAGTATAATAGTTTCACAGCCAAAGCTAAGTACCGTGGAAATGTGTTGGGTAAAAGTTGTAGTGAAGACTTAATTTGGTGGACCGATTTAAAAATACATTCCCAGCCATATACCTATATACATGTACATATATGTTTAAAATGATGTTTGAATTTTATCATATTCCAGGAGCATATATACCAACATAATACGTACAAAATATTTGAAAATCACTCTTGGAGGAATTGAAAATTTTTTCAGAACACACCTTATATATTTACGATTATATTATTTATGAATACTCCGCCAACAAACTTTCCTATTTTCATAGACAACTTTAATTCTCGATCATCTCACGCTGCATAAAAGTCTATATGTTCATTCTCATATATCATTTTTCGTTTGTGTGCTGGTATAATCCGCAAATTACACTCAGAGCTTATTATATTTAAATGCCGTTTGAATGCGTATACAGACGTACAAACTGAAAAAATCTTAACTGTATATGCAAAATTTTTTTCACCTAGCAACTTTAGTATGAATTTCTATTACCTGTAAAATACATTTCTTCGATACTCTGCATGTTTTTTCTACCTTTTTATTCAATTCCACTTGACTTCTTTACTTAGGTTTTTTAATTATGTAATTTCCTTAGGCATTAATGTTCATGTTGGAGATCTGCTTTTGCTATATTTTCCTCCTACCTCCCAATGACTTTTTATTTTATCAACTGTTCTTAACTTAAACAAGGCATAGTTTCAGGCGTTTTCCTCGTAAATTTTTTTTTTAATTTGATGAATATGAGCAACATTTTGCATACTCTCTTACGATTTTTTGGTTTTGTGTTAAATTTGATTTTATAGAATGAGTATTTGAAATAAAATATAAAGGAAATGGTAATCAAATTATTTTCTACTCTTCTGCATTGCGTCATACTATAGTATAGCTAAAAAGTTTATACCTCCAATTTTATACATAACATTCTAGGACAAAATAACTCAATTTACTTTCTTTAGTCTCGTTACTATCTACCTATATACATATGTATATATTGTATATATATACTAGAGAAGTTCAACAAACGCAACAATATTATTTCGTTTCCCTGGCAAAAAAAATTAACTCAACGAAATGAAATCGTTAATATTGAAAACGCACAAGCTCATCGTTAACGTTAATTTTAAAATGGTTGCTTGCTATGATATTAACAGAACACCTCAATTGTATCATTTAACATTAACTGTTAACGAAAGCTTTTCGTTTCGGCTAAAAACGAAAGGAAATTTTGTTTGATTACTCCTTTAACGTTAATATTTCAAAATATTTCAACCGAAACGCTAGAAATTTTTCGATTACCGTGATTACGATGCAGCCTTGAAAAATACATATTCATAATTGACGCTTTGTAACCGCTGAAGCGATTTTCCTCCCATTTGTAGTACAGCGTTTAATTTGTTTTCCAACAAATGGAAGTACATATAGTTTATTCCAAGCCTCTTTCGAACAGCCGCTAGATTTTCATTACAAACTTGGTTTCCGATTAAAAGGCTTATCCGCATAAACACGTAGCCCCGCAAAAACAAAGTCCGATGGTGTAAAATCACACGATTTCGGTGACCAATTGACATCGCTAAGACGAAAGATTATGCGGCTCCGCAATATCCCTCGCATGAAAAACATATTCCCTCGTGTAGTGCTATATGTGACACCATCTCGCTGAAACCACAGATTGCCTAAGTTGTCTTCTTCAGTTGCAGGCCAAAAAAGAATCGGTCATCATACGATCATAATGTACGATTGACTGCGGGAGTCTCGTCGAGAGTAAGGTCCAATCACCAGACTAAAAATTGCATCAGACAGTAAGTCTTTTTTTGGGTGTTATCGTCGCTCTTCATTTATTTGGGGATTCGCGGAGTTCCAAAATTCAGCAATTTCTCTCGTTTATGTATCCCCCGATTGAGAAATGTGCCTCATCGCTGAAGAACATTTTGATCAGCTGACTTAAGGTGTAAGTTCATGGTTCAAGCGCAAAATACCCCATAATGTGCCAGAGGAATATCTCTGCTCGTGAGAACGTTGAGAAATAGACACACTTTCACATGATCTAAAGATATTTGGGGTGAAACGAGCGAAAGCATGATGCTTTACAATGTCTGTAACCGATTCAGTGTTTTCAAATTTTTTTTAAAATTTTACCAAAAGCTTGTGTAGTTGGGCGACTACATGCACCTCGCATAAACTTCTTATAAACGAAAGAAAGTATTTTTGGTTTGACAGTTAAGTTTGACAGATATCAAAATACAACGCTGTACTTTTGAACCTACGCAATGGTTAACTCGGCTTCTTCAATGAACAATAAATAAAGGCCAATAGTAAGTATACCAGGTAATACCATGGATATGGTATCTTCTTTGTGAGGCTTAAGGAATTGAAAAATTGAACTTAACCCCATATCAAATCCGTCATCTTAGCGAAAATTATGTTTTATAGGGGTATCCAACTGGGTACATATACGAGTATTAATCTGTCGAACTTGAGCAAATTTGTAACTCAACTCGTGGGCTACCCACTGTAACATACCCTTTTAACTTAGTACCGTAAATTTTGAAATTTAAACCACTGCTTACCATTTTTAAATAAAACCATATTGATACCGTTGTACCATAAAAGGAAATTTCCATCACTGTGGTGTGCAGTCAAGTCAGGCATAATCATAATCACTGTTCAATGTTAATGAGCAATTCTGTTTGTAATTTTTAGGGTCATACAAGTACAGAATTGCACTCATACTCGTACATGCACATGTGCCCATATAAGTATTATCTATTCAGTAAAAACCAAAAAATCGTAAAAACTTTTGACTTAATCATTGAAACTATGCTCTAAATAGTTTTTGCCAGTTCGTTTTTGTCCATTTACCCAAAGGGTAGTTAGAGCGAAAAGCGCTGCAGCTTGTTTATCTAGCTGTTCACTACAAACGCCACAAATTGATTTTCAACAACTTTTTGTCAAACTAACTGAAAGGCCAAAAGCAACGGATTTTCGGCAATTTCACTACGAATACAGCTGCTGCTGCTGCTATGGGCATAACAAACCGGTTAGTATGTGAGTTTTTGCTTAGTCGAGAGTGTTGTTTTATGTTTGTTTGTATTTTTTTTCGCTTGTTTTCAAAAGCCACTGCTATGTTTAATATTATTGCAGCCTTCTATTTTTTTTTTTTTAGATTTTTCCATTTTTTTTTGTTTTTTAATAAAAAGTTGACAAGTGAAATTGCTTTTGTAGCAGCGTTAAATGAAAGTCTTTAAATAACTTTTTGCACTTACAAATGTACATATGTATGTGTATATGTGAGTGTCTGGTTTATTCTAAGTATTTAAAAAATTTAATAGTAGTTAGAGCTTATAATAAATTGATGCTCGCTGATGAATATGCGCCAATTTGTATTTGCTACAATATATGAAAAGTGAGTCTAAGCTCTGCATACTTTTAATATTTTATAAGACTCTATATTACATACTTATTAACACATATGCATGGCAGATATATCATTTGAAGCATCAGACAATTTCCTTTAAAATCATGATGTATTTACACCCTTTGGTATAGTTATCCAGTTTGTGCTTGAGGCTGTGCCTACAAAATGCTCCGTTTTACACAGTACACACATACATAAATACATCTTCACCACTTCTTACATTTAAATGCTTTAGAAGTCACTTTAGCTCCTTTGTTTTGCACACAAATAAATATCTACTGCACACGCCTTGTCCAACACGCCTCAAACTCAAGCGTGCATATAAAACGCGCACACTTTATCTATGGGTATCCCTCTGGCGGCATTCCTCTACAGTCCAGTGTTAACCCGTTGCTTAGCAGTGCCGGCACTTTGGCACTCTGACACTCACTTCTTTTGCCTAGCTGGCAGCGACATCAGCATCAGTAGCACCCACTCCATCCCATCCTTTGCGCTCCTCAAGCACTGCAAGTACCTTTTTCTCTTTCTCTAAGGATATCCCTTTTTATAGTTGAGTGCCCGGGTGTATGCATGTCAAGTGTTGTGTGCTCATTTCCTGTTTCAGTTGTGTTGTCGTGCGATTGTGAGATGGTGTGGTGGTGTTGTGTTGGGCAGTGTGCCGGGTGTGGGTGGGTGAACTTACACGTTTTGTTGGAATATCCATTGTACTGATTGTCTTATTACATTTAATTTACAATGACCCGAACACGTATTTCTCAGCATTTGCATATTTCCCTAACTGACATACATACATACATACGAGTACATACATGTGTATATCTAAATCTATATCCTTATAAACATCCAAATACACAGTTGTTATTTATGCAGCATACATTACATACATACATATACATTATGTATAGTGAGAAGGAAGACAGATAAAATAATGAGGATTTAGAAATTTAATTTTGCTGCTCATACATCGTTATCTAATTTGTTTCCCGTACTTTTTCCTTGTAACTCTCGCTTTTTGTGGTGTACGTCTATATACGACTTTAGCTGTATGAAGCCACAGGAACTATCATTGCTCTTCAGGCGACATCATAGGTCGACTTTTAGTCAAAAGTTATGTTGAAAAAATGTGAAGAGGACACACCTAAGATAATTGCAGGTATCACTTCTAAATTAATATCGGATAAGTTAATAGACGCCATTAGAAATGTGATGGAATACTATATAACAGTAATGCACCGATGGTGGTAAACTGTGAGGTAATTACCAATAAAAATATATAGGTATTTTTTTCATCATTTGTGACTACATCCGAGGCTCAACGAAGTGGAACTAACAATTAGGGAACCTCCAAAGGGGATATCATAGGCCCCTTCAGCTTCTTTCATTCGCAATGTTAAATCTCTCGCTAATTGTAGAAGTCCTGGTCGGGTATTGCCAGATGAGATCTATATATTTTTCAGGATCTCCACTGGCGTAATTGTTTAGAAAAAGAAAAGGTATCATTAGTACTTTCTTATGGACTGTTCTACATTTGTGTGACTATAACTGAAATTTCTTAGATTGCATGAGTTAACCAACTGGTAGAAAGTAACAGATTTTAGTCGAATTAATATTTTTGTGACATGCTCTAAGCGGTTCACGAAATGGAAAGTGAAAGCCGTTTAATGTGTTAGTCCACAGAATAGGCCTCATCATTTTAATTGCTCCTTCAAGAACCTTCCACGGAATAAAAAAAGCGATTATATATCATTATATAATACTATTTTTTTACATTATTCTAAATTCAAATCAGTCAGCATTCAGTCCTTTATTTCGTTGTTTGACGTCAATAGGAAATACTGGGTACAGCTGGGCCCTTCTCCATTTCGTCTTTTCAATTGAGTGGAAGTTCTTACTCTTCTGGATCTGCAATGACTATAATAGAACTCTCGACGTACGGCAACAACTCTTATATAGTTAGATTTTACTTCCTTTATTCAACTCTGCAGCTCATATTATTTTCTCCAGAAGTAAATTAAAAACGACACATGACAAGGAATAATTTTGCCTAAAACCTCGTTTTGCATCGATCATCTCGGAGAGGTCCTTTGCGTCAGTTTACAGAGCCGTATAAGTATTTCGAGGATGGAAAATTCAATTTTTGGGAACTGGGTAGAGCATACTTATATACCAATCGTCGTGCATATATCGCAAAGAAGCTGATGCACTTTATTAGTTCTTCGTCGCAGTATCTGAATAACTTAGCTGCGTATCCATCGATCCCCCGATTTGTTATTTTTCAAGCGGGCTATTGCTAACCGAATCTCTTCATAGTCGGGCAAATCAACATCAATTAGGATATCGAATTTGACATTTTCGTGGGGTTCATTTTCACTGCCATTCAGTAGGCTGAAGAAGTGTATCAAGAGACTGTTCAGGTATCTTCAAGCGCGGTAATCTTCATTGTTCCAGCTGAAGTTTTTATTTTGTCCTCTACAAAAACCAGTATTTTCATTTGCACCTGTTCGTAAGTTGCTTAAAATTGCATCCCACAGTTTCCTCATACCGAGTTACTGATGAATGCTATCAGAGAGCAGCTGAGCAAGTTGAGTAGAATAAAATTCAGCTGTCTGTTGCGGATGCAGCTTTTCGATGTCGAACCTTCCTTGTGCTTGTCGATGATCATCCTGTGTTGCACTGATTGTCTCTAACTAATAATTTTTATTGAAGAAATAAACAAATTTTAAAAAACATCTGAAGAGTTCATAATGCTCCGTTCCAATGGAATTTATTACTTGCCTACTGTCATCGTGTTCTCAAAATCTAGATATGTACATATACGTAGTACAAATAACAACATTTACTTTTGTGTATTGAAATCATTGTACTTGATTAATCTTATAAACTGCAGTTTGAAATCAAAATACCTTTGTGTATGCACAATATGATATCTATGTACCTATATGTGTGAGAGCTTCTTGACTTGGATGCTTGATTGAGACTGTATACTCGTATGCATATAATATATTTATGCACATATGTATGTGAAATGTAAATGTTCACAAACGTACATATTTATTAGCAAAGAGACAAATAATCATAATGAATTGGCATTCATTAATGTTATTTATGAAATATATAATTTAAATGCATATACATATGTATGTATGTATATATGTACCTAATAATACAACCAAAATAATGAGAAAATTAATTAGTAGACAACTTATATCTATTGTGGTTTCATAACGAAGCACTAATTTGGCTCAAATCGACAGTAATTAGCTTTAAAGGTCAGTATTTCTTATCATAAAATTGTCCTGATCAAATTATTGTGCCCATAACAAATATTTTAATATAATCACGCATGAATATATCTACTACCTCTATTGTTCAACCGGATGTAAATTGTATGTACTTATTGTAAGATTCATAGAACTAATTCAAGCTCGACTTTGTGTTATTAGATTTGCAAAAATTAAGGAGCAAAAGTTACATAATTACGCCCGAAGCGGTAGCATTCTCTATTTGTAGGAATACTGATAATATCATCGCATGTCACCAGGCTGAAACTGGAAAAGTGTGATTCTCGAGTTTTTGGTGCTCTAATCTGTGATATTACTCCGAAACTCACAGCTGAACAAAATGTCCGCGCCTTGATATTTTTATAACAAAATATAATTTTTCCCCAGCTATCTTCGAACGACTGGTGCATTTTTGATGGAGAGCTTTTTATTAGAAAAGCTTGGTTTTTCCTGATAAGGTACCACTGCAATTGAAAATTTGTCCTCCATGATACTCCGTATAAGAGAAAGCATTAACATATTGGTGATTTCTCGGCCAAAACTAAACGAAAGTTGGTTTTCAAGGGCTTAGAGTTTAAGGTTTAGCCACATAAACACGATCTTTCGCATACCTCTACAAAAAAAAGTCCGACGGTGTCAAATCGTCGTATCTCGGTGGCCAATTGACATCGCACCCAGGAAAATTGGCTTTTAAAAAAATCCATATTCGGTCGCGTTGTGCAGCATGTGGTACCATTTGGTTGAATCTATATATGGTCCAAGTCGTCTCTTTCAATTGTATTGGCCAACAAAAAATCGGTAATCATACACTCTGAAGTGACACTGACACTCGTCCAATTACAACTCCAGAACAAAAAGCACATCAGACAGTTAGCTTTTTTTCTGTCTGATGGCATATCTTCAATTGTTTGTCTCTATCCTCAAATGCGATAATTTTGTTTATCTACGTATCCATGTCATCCATCTTCGCTTAAAGCACGAAACATAGCCTCGTTTGCTAACCATTTTTGTAGTATGGTTTAAGAATTTTAACGCCTTGTACGATTGTTAAGTGACCCATTTTCAAAGCCAGGCATTTAGCTAAAACAAACCAAATTATCTGTGCCAGTCATGTTTGACCGATGTCAAAATTCGGTCTGGTACTTTTGAAGCATTAAATCGATAACTTTATTCCAATACCTCTTTTCAAATTCGAAATTAATTTCTTGGGTTCTCATGATTCACAGGATCAGTTGGATATACATAATTATGCAAGGTGATCCAAAATTAACGCATGATTTAAATTTGTCGCCATTTATGTTGTAAAGGGTTGACAATATTTCAAAAATAATGTAAGCTTGGTAGCTGCAGCTCAAAAATGTCATACAAAGTATTGTCGGAACAGTGTTTAAACTTTGCAAGCTTTAAAGAGATTAATTACACAATTCCGGTAGGCAGGATTTGTTGGAGACGCAAAATATACTGGTCGTCCAAAAACAAATTGTTTAAACCACAGTATCGAAGCTGTGCCTGAGAGTGTCGGGAAGAATCCAGGAACCCCAATTTGGCGTCGTGGAAAAGAATTGTAAATATTAGGTAAAGTAAAAAGCTCGGTTTTTTTTTATGCTAATGGTTCCAAACGGTCTTCTGGCTTATCTTCAGTTCCTCAGCAATAAAATAAGTGCTCACGTGACGGTATGTTTCCACTATTTCCATGATTTTATCGCAATTTTCGACGACAGGCCTCCCGACGCGTGGTGCATCTTTGACATCAAAATTATCGGAACGGAACCCAGCAAACCACTTTAGTGCTACACGTTCACTTTTAGCGCAAATAAACACGTTTTCAGCGCCGTATAGTGTGACATGATGCGACACGTAACACTAGTACTATGGACAATAACGCCATCTCTAAGATAAAAACCGAAAGTAATTTTTACTTGACCTAATATAAAGAAGCTTTCTGCATGCCTACGAAATTCACTATACACAACAACTGAAGCCTAATCACCGTGTATAGCAAAAAGAGTTTCCTGAATGATTGATTTTCTGGGCAGAATACTCCTAATAAGCGATGAAGGACATTTTTAATTTGATGTGTTTTTTATTCGCGAAAATTGCCGCATTTGGTGTTCTGAGGACCCACATGAAATTGTCGAACAGAAAATGCATATATAACGTGTCAATGTTTGGTGTGAATTTTGTGCTGAAGTCATAATTTGTACAAACATCTTTTTGTTTTTTAAATAAGCCGGTTCTATTTGCCAAAATTGGATAACATTGAAAGCGGCAATTTCCGGGTTGTACATTCTCTCTTGTCGGTAATGAAAATTGTACCCTTGATCATGTGATTTAACATCATTATCATTAATGTATATGGAAAGTCCTGGAGGCTATTCGACCGATGATTTATTCCATGAACAACCTTATCCTTTGAACTTTGACCTATATGAATCAATAAAAAAAAATTAAAATCGAAAGACTAAAAATCCATTTCTGCGTTAATTTCGGAACACCCTACGTATACTCGTACACATATATTCTTAATTCAGCATTTCATTTAAATAAATATGTATGTGGAAATGTATTTATCTAAATCGATAGTTATAGATATATACATATACTTAAGGCCATATGTTTGTAACTATTGTAAGTTCGTTATCTTTGTGGCGGTTTTGAGGAACAGGAAATATTTACAATGATTTATGAGTTTGAATGGTGAATTAACCATCATTACATATGACTACATAACATTGTAATTTATCTGCAAATGGCAGAAATCGTAAACATATGGAAACTTCTTGCATATACTCTTAAATACACATGTATACATATATCTATATCCATATATCCATATGGATGTGTAAGCATTTTACTCACAACAACTTTCTTGAACTAAACTAAACTTTACTGGGCTCACACAGGCAACCTTCAAAGATACATATTCACATTGTAATTATTCGAGTGCATACACTCGTAAATGACTTATCCTCTTGGCAGTAAGTTTAGTTGATTGCTCAGCTCTAATTAAAGTTCATGGTGACAAGCAGACAATTGCGGATTGTTTAAAGAGTCGTTGACATTTATTTTATGGCCATAAGATGACTTTTCGCACATGAATATGCACAAATTGCAAACGCCACTCATATGTATAAGATATTTATGTGTTTATATAGTATTTATTGTTGCATTTTCAGTTTATATAATATATATCTTTCATAATTCAGTTTAGCCAAAGAAGGTGTTTTCTAATTTATTTTAGGGTAATCTGTTTTCTCGTTGAAACGCACACTAAAATTGGGAGACATTAAAGTTCACCAACGATTTAATACCAGAGAATTAATCATCCTTAATTTTTTGGGCGGAATTTAAAGAATTTCTAGTAAAATACTGTTATATACTAGTATTTTGGAGATGAAATCATACCAGTTGGATACTTGTATAGCAGTCCACCAGTAATGAGAGAAATAATCGATAGCCGACTGGTTAGAAGTGATCGTAGAAACGCTCCTGTTTCGAGTCTCACTAGAGGCAAATTAATTGTTTATTTGTGGTTAAGTAAAAATTTTTAACACCCCGCCTTTCATATGTTGTTGTTATTTTTAGTACTCCACGGCTAAGTTTCATTTCCTGTTGAAATGCGCAGATTTCGTTGCTCTCTACATTATAACGATAGCCTTGTGGTTAGAGGCCGTCACTGTTATGCCTGAGGTTCGTCGTTTGGTTCTCGCAGCATGTAGACTCATTTTTATTTTTATTGAATTTCTTTTTGGGGAAGTAGAAATTCAACATACCTAAATGAACTGGTATTCAATTAGTATAAAGCTGATACTTAGTTGGACAATTATCAGTTAGTAGGACATCACCGTGTTAAAAATACTAGTTGCTTACATGGGAAATAGATGGCAGATGATCAGGTTAGTACAAAATTGCATACCAGTTGGATTTTAGTTAAAAACTAGTATTTTTTGCTGCATGGAAATCATGAGGTGTCATACCTCATCACCTCTACTGTGCCTTCTAGAGTTCTTTTTCAGGGTCTCTTTGACTCAGAACAGTACGTTTTGTCATAGCTGACGTTTTTCTGCATTTTGCACTGAAACATGAACTAGCCACGAACTGTTCCACCATTTCTTTCGATTTTATACCTATTCATTTTAAGCGCCCATTTAGATCCATAGCGATCTACGAGGCTCATATGTACAATAGTTATTGTATCCCTACTACTAATACTAATGACTGTGGATGATGAATAATTTTTTTTTTGGTGCTGTGAATGTCTGTAGCGAAGCTAACAACTTCGTTATCATCCCAATCTGCGAGAAAAATATTAGTTTTATTACATTTCGTTTACTCAATATGATAACGTTCCTCACTTTTAAGTACTTTCTTATGTTCAATCGGGCAGCTTTTCGGAAGCCGTTTTTCCGTTTTGTTTCAGTGTATCCTATATTTTTTAAGTAAGTTTTGACAGCAACACTAGTGAAAACATTATCTGCTACCCACGTAAAAAGAGGTTATTTACGCGTTTTCGCAAACGACTCGAAAAATAGAGTCAATAACCTCCAACTCATCCGCCTCATCATCACTATCAAACGTTAATACCATTTTTCCACTCTCTAGTTCTACAGTTCGGCACCAGTTGGATACACCAAGTACAGCCAAGTCGCTCTCCACCAAATACTTCAATCAGGCTACAGTGCTTCATCTTCCTTTGGGTTCTACTGCGAACGATATATCGCCAGAAGAGCTGCTACAGACATAGCGGTTTAGAAGCCACTCTTTTTCAAGCTATCGAATGTCGCTTGAAAATTGTCGTAGGGTGTGTGAGTTTTTTCCTCTAGTCACAAAGTGTATAAACATCTTCACTATGCTTGATTTACTTGGTCTGAAGCCACACTGATAACGCCCGTTTAGTTTGTGGGCGATGTGCTTTAATTTTTCACACAACGCAATGGATAGGACCCCACATTTGATGTTTAGAAGACTTAAACCTCCATATTTGACGTGTCAAAATTTTGAGGGCTTGACCAGAATTTGGTGTCGATCGTCCGACATGCACTCCACCTCCAACCAAATTTCGTAAAACAGCTCATGCATGAACTTTTGCTGATCAGCTTTAGGCTCTGGTCGCTTTGTTCTTCTTCAAGCGAGTCAGAGTCGGCAGGCGAAACGTTTATTGCATTCCCACGAATAGGAACTCGAGCTCGCCAACTTCACCTGTAACATTTTCAATGTTGTTAAAGAAAAATGAAGAAGTCTTTCCTCCATAATATTTCTATACTCTGGACATCGGACGTCAGAGCACCGTGGCTACTGCCAATGTACGTATGCTCCGGCCTTGACAGATTCTGTGTCCAAATTAAAATATCTGGAAATAATTTTAAATTGATTATTCTACTTAAATTCTTTTGTTTCGAGTGCTCGGTCGTACAATTAAATGTTTGTATATATGTATGATTGGATTAAAAACATTCTATGCGTGTATTTATTCATACATATATACTAGTATTTGTATGTGCGTGGACATATTTAGCAATGTTAACGCCAAACTTTCGCTGATATTGCAAACAAGAAGTAATAGCCAACAAACAACACTAAGAAGAATAACATGAAGAAGAGGAAGAGAATGAAACAGTTTGCAACAAATGTGCAAAGTTGAATAAATGAGTGTAATTTTTAATTTGTTTTGTAATTACCCGCATTTCGTTTGCTTTTCACATTCTGTAATTTGCTTATTTTGCTTTTGATACATTTATTGTTGTTGTTGTTGTATTTATTTAGCGATTTCTGCTACTGATGCTGTTGCTGTTCTATATTCATTGTGGCTACTGCTGCTGTTGCCGGCGCGCTTCTGACTCCACTAAGCTTCCCTCGGAAACAACAGCTGTTCGATTCAATTCACATCCGCGTGACATTGAGAAATGCCAATTTGTGCAACGCCGTCGATATTATTCGTATTCACAGACTTTCGCTTTAATTGCTCTGATGGAGTTGCGGAACAGGAAAACTTCTATTTAAACTGCGATTCAATCGAATAACAACAACTTATATACATACGTGTATATACATACGTATCTAAGTAGACAAAGCTTTAAGCGCGATTTGTAGTGGCGCTTTGTTTTCTTCTTCTTCTCCTTCTTCTTTGTCGTCTTCTTCTTCTACATTTCAACCATAATGACATTTGTTATCCAAACAAAATGGGAAAAAGCAAGAGAGCGCATTACAAAGTGTTTTAATTACATTTACGACTTTAATCGTCAATACCGAAGCAACAACCCAGCAGTCAAATAAACTAGTTAAAAATTACTTCGAAAATTCTCGTAGCATACCAATTAGGCAAGTAATACGCCGCTGTGCGATGCCAATTGTCAGGTATCGTTAAGAATTACATTAGTTTTATACTAGTTCAAAATGGAACAAAATATAACTAGTTCAGTTTCATATCAAAATTAAAATTTTGTTTATTTTTAAGTAGGAAATTAAGAAATAGAATTAATAGCAGCTCAGAAATAATCAAAAACACTAATTGACTAGTAAAGAGAGTTTCACCCTAAAGTCCATTGCACAATTTGATGAATAATTAATGAGAAAATATAGAAAAAAATAAATAACAAATTAAATAAAGTATAATATTTATAAACGTTTAAGCAACCTTCAAACGAACTTCGCCGCCAATTTGTAGTGTTCGTCTTGATATTTTCCTCACAAATGGAGGAACTTATTGTTTATTGCAAGCTCTCCCCGAACGGATTTTTATGAGTGGCCTTTCCTTCATCTCAGAAATACACTCAGATGGGCTGACGTTCCCTGCCGAAGAGCGATAACAAATTATCTTCATTTTTTTTAGGCAGTAGTTGTGTAAAAAGTACAATTTTGATACTTTCCGGACTAGTATGATTCCAATCACAATATTCTAGTAGTAAACTAGTTTCTTCCCAGTGAGCCAACTGATGGAACTTTCTTTCAGGCTGCCTCACCATTGCTGTATTTTTGAGGGGGATATATCTGCAAATTTGAGCCATCTTTATAGGTAAGAATGCAATAAAAGCACTAGGCTTTCTTGCACTAAATTCAAAATTAGTGCTGCACTAACGCCGATCTCTACAGGACACATCGAGGGAAACTGTGAGGCAGAAGAAAAAGCAAATTACGACTAAGCAGATACTTCTCGATAAAGAACGCATTGGTATGCCTTTGGTCGCTTCTCAATGTCTTTACATATGAACAAGCGGCATCAAGAAATTAAACTGCAAGCTACCGTAAATCCAGGCACACCTGGCGGAAATGGAATAAGAGAAGATCACGAGATATGTTAAAAAGCGGGGCATGCCCAAAGTAATAGAAGTTCTTACAAATCACTGTCTTATAGGATGGCACGCTGAAAGTCTAGGGGCTCTCTATGGAAGATGCTGCAGAAGCTGCAAGAATGATAAGGACGAGGAAACGATCACCCATCTCTTATGTGACTGTACTGCTTTCAGTAGGGCTAAATTTCAGAATTTTGGGACACCACTGTACTACTTCATGGTCAATCAGGGACTGCTCACGTCGAAGTCATGAACCTATTAAGAGAAATAAAATTTTCTTTAGAGAAATAAAATAGTTGGATTATGAATTCTGATGTTCACATTTTTGTGTCATCACAAAGGGTCTTAGTCAGGCCTAATTCTAATCGATATAATCGATCGGTAGCCACTACAACCTAACCTAAACTACTACTCTTTTTCCCAAGTTTAATAGTTCTGACACCAGGAAATCTATTGCAAGCACACAAATATATTGTACATAAATATACACACATAACAAACTCGCACCAGTTAGAGCAAGACTCTGTGTTGCAGAACGAAAATAGAAAACTTTTTCATTAAATGCAAACTTTTAAAATTCAGTAACAATATTAAATGTATACTAAATTTATACCAAAAATCTCTATTTTAAATGTTTTCAATTGCAATATTTTCTATTTAACTTTGCGGGTAACGATTTAATTTTTTATGTAAAACTTCTTGCTTCGCATTTTTTGCTTAGCCAAAAGTCGTCTGCATGCCCCTGACTGACATACATACGTATGTATATGCACGCGCTTGCATACATAGATATGTATATTTCCTATCTCGATTTCCGCCACTGCAACTGCACTTCTGTCCTTTACTAAATAGCATTGGAGTTTGGAAAAGTTTGACAGTGGAATGGCAACAACGAATATTTGATACCTCTGACTAGTTGGGAGTGAGTTGGGGGGATAAGTTTCTTTGCCAGCGGGTACTTTCTCTTAAATGGATATACTTTGTCTGATTCTCCCTTTGTTGCTTTGACAAATGTCGGTAATTTGCTTCGTTACTTTTGAAGGATATCATTTACTTTATTGGAAAATTTGAAGCGCTTTGAGTTTAAGCTGGGCGAGGTAGTTGTAAATAAAGTAGAGTATGTAACACCAAATAAATTTGACAACTCAACGAATTGAGCGAAAATCCAGGACCTCGCTATGAGCGATAGTTAATAAATTTTAATAAACTTCCTTAGCGGGAACACAGTGCTACAATTTTGTCAGAGATCTTCGAAAAAAATTTGATAAAAATATTAGCTGTAGCATTTTATATATTCCGCCAAGACTCATCTCACTTGAAATCCCTATTATGGAGGCCACACATCATTCATATGTGATGTGTAACTCATCTACTTAACGTGGGCGGCAGAAATGTTAAATAGCTTCTTAAATTGCTTGATCATTTTAAGTTCAGTTTTTTAAAAAAACACTTTGTTTACTCACTACTATCTGTTGTATTATCTACATAGTAATTGCCACCAAAGCAACAGAATAAATTAATTTCTGCCAAGTTGTTGAGATCCTTCATACATACCGTCTTTAAATCCTTAAATTAAATAGTCTCTTTTGGTACATAAATACACAAATTAATACAAGTATGTATACATATTCAATATACATACTCGTAAAAACATAAGGTTGCCTTAATTGGGCATTGCAGAGTTTCAATTAAAAGTACGTTTTTAAAATCAGACAAGCATTTGCTACAATTAAAACAAAAGAGCACATTTTGCAAAAAGCAATTGAGAATGACAGCCGCCCTGCGAATATTAAATATTTTTTCAATATTATAATACTAGATATGTTGTAGCAGTGGAATAAAAGAGAAACAACAAACATGTAATTATATGAAAATTTAATGAAATTAAACAGGTTTATTAAATATTCATTAAAAAATTGACACATTATGAAAATGATGATTGGTCTAGAAAAGAGCAATAAAACTCACATGAAGCGAAAATAGTAAAATTATTTAATATTTTTTACGTGAAAATTTAAATTTTAGCTTTGCATATTAATCTGGTAAAAAGTAATATATTACTTTTGTATTACATTGATGGATTTATTTAACATAGTTAGAATTATTTGATATACTACACGTATGTTAAATATGCATCGTTTTGTTTGATAACTCGTTACTATTTTGTACTTATGTCGTGCCTCCTCCTTAGAAATCCTTGTTTATATTGGCAAAAAAATTTTTACAATCGATTTACACAGGAACAGATTATAGTTACTTATTAAGAGGTCTGTACAATAATATGAATGCATAAGAACTTCCCAACCAAATTCTCGATATGTGTGGTCTGGCGTTCTCTTTATGAAACACAGTTGCTCTCCTGTTGGCCATAGCTGGTTCCTTCTGGGACATTGTTTTTTCAAAAAGTCCAATTGCTGACATTACTGGTCCAAACTAGGAGTTTGGCAACTTGTAATCGGTGATTTCTTGCCAATCCAATCAAACGCACAACAAAACTTTCCATGCCATCAATCCCGATTTGGAGACCATTTCTTCCAACTCCGTGTCCATCGACAACGACCGTTTCCATTGGACGCTGTCTTAAGTGAACCAAAAAGTGATTCATTTCCAATCACCATCCGCTTCAGAAATGAGTCTATTTTGTTACGATTCAGAAGCAGATGAAATTTCGGTCCACGGTCTCGCTAACTCCCATGACACCCATATATCGAGTTTCTTTGTTTATCCAACATTTTTCAAGTAGACTCAAACTGTTTTATGTACAATGGAAAATAGCACCTGGGCAATCGAAACAGTATTCGCATGTATTCGCATGACATTCAGACTCGACGATTTCTATTATTTTCTTCCATACCGCAGAGCATCTCTTATACCAAAATTATCGGAACGAAATCGACGAAACCAGTATTTGGCATGATTGAATGTTACAGTACCACAAACACTATTTACATTTTCAGCTGGCCAAGTGGGGTTTACGCCTTAGTCGGCGAAAAATTGTAGAATAGAGCGTATTTTCCCTTTGCTGGGGTTCATTTCTGACATGCGCTCAAATCCTCCTCAGTTAAGTAATCAACACTTCTCCTACGATCTCTTTTAGTAGAAGATATCATCTTTCTAACGAAATTTTGCGTAATCCAATCACACTTATAGAAACTTCTTTAAATAACCGCGGCCGCGGTAGCCGAGTGGTTAGCATTGCGTACTGCCAGTCGGAAGGCCCGGGTTCAAATCCTCATACGACCAACATCCAAAAGTTATAGAAAATTAATTTAAATGAAAAATTAAGTTAAATTTTCTAATTGCCGTCGTCCTTCGGCAGGGAATGTCAACCCCTCCGAGTGTATTTCTGACATGAAATAAAGCTCCTCATAAAAAATTATTATCAGTCCTTCGGAGGCATAAACTTTTGGTCCCTCCATCAAGACACAAAATACAAATTAGAGGAGGAACACGACCGAAAGTCGCTTCAGCGGTTACAAAGCGTCAAAAAAAGTTATATAGGTATAGTCGTGTATATTTAGTTTTAGGTACACATATTTATCTTCCAGAAAAATATATTTTTAATATATTTGAACTCTTAAAATTATTATTTAAAAATAATTTGCTCAACCTTTGGGTTCTGGAGTCTTATTCAGCTACATACGAGTATGTACAAAAAGTCTTCAGGCATTGTTCCATTCATATAGTGTATACATATATATAATAGTATGTTATTTTAAGGAAAATTTTTGATTAAAAAAAAAAAACAAATAATTAAAACAATAAAACATTTACGAAAAAGTTATTACCTTGATAATGCGCTTTTAATCATTACTTAATTACCTCATAAATACAAAATGTTATCAGAAAATATTTTTTTTTTAGACTTTAATGCAGTTGTTTTACTAGTACATCCTTCTTACTCAATTTAAAATGAATGGCTTCAAATGAAATATGTGAACAAATGCATACAAATATATTTATGTGTATGCTATGCTTGAGTTATATGTATAAATATATGTGCATTCATATGTATTGTATGTAACAGATATGCATTTGTATAGACATTCGAACATTATTGTATATAACATTCGCATAAATGGATAATTTTATTGGCGACCATGGTTAAAGGATAATCAGATACAATAATTTAGTGCTTTGGTCACTCAAACTGTATACATATACGTATGTGTGTGTATGTAGGTATTTAATGAATACAAATATCATTTGTCCCAACGAAATTGTATGTACTCGTATACCTATATGTACTCGTGCATACTTGTATGTGTTATTGATGAATTATGTATTTCACAAAGGAAGTGTTTATTGAGTATTTATCATTCCAAACTAGGATTTCATTTTTATCAATGTATAAATATGTAAATAAAATAACGTATGCACATAATATCGAAAATACATACATATGTAGATTTAAAAATATGCTTAACGAACGTAAAACTATACACTATAGAGGGTGCTTCGATTGCGATAGAATCATTTTTGTTTCAGCTATCATTAAAAAGGTAGGTAAAGTGAAAGTCTGACGATGGACCTATGCCTTTAGGAGACTCATTAAGCAGACATATACCTTAAGCACTGAAATTCCTCAAAATTGCATGTCCTGGCTGAACAACTCTGTGGTCTTCATAAAGTTACTAACTTTGGGTGGTTTTTTTTATCGTCTGGGGTACGAAAGATTTGCGTTTTTAAAATGGTGAAAATAGAGACGGATAAATATTTTAAAGGTTTTGTCTTTCTTGAATTGCCTCAACATTCCGAATAATGATGAAGCCCCGCTACGTTGAAATGTTCCTTCTATCAGTCTAATTTTTCAATATTTTTTTAATTGTGTATAATGTACACATATTGAATTTCATGGCTCAAGTCATGAATTGTCTCGGCATGTTTGGCGTAGCACCGGTCCTTTACGGCTCCCCCCAAAAAATAACACAACGGAGTCAAATCGCGGCTGCGAAGCGACTTGTTGGTATAACGATCTAGGTTTTCGATTTAAAACTGCGCGCTAAATATTAGATATTAGTGTGTAAACCTAGCTGTGAGATAAAAATGATCTTCATCGGAAATGGTGATCTTTCGAAATGAAGTTAAATTCCTTCAGAAGGTCATGGGGCTTTAGTGCTTGGATTAATCGGACTTTATAAGCCTTCACGTCGAGGTTTTTATGCAAAATTCTGCGCAAGAAAACGCGGATATTGCCGAGATGATGTTGCTCGAGCATACTTTGAGCTATAGCAACTATTTTTCTCTAACTGTACGAGCATGTATGCAAGTCTCGCAGTTGCAGTTGAAGACTTAGATGGCAAAATTTTTAATATATTCCAATTTTCCTTAAACTTCAACTTACATATATCGTAACCAGTCTACTGTAACCAGTCTACTGTGTACTGAATATTTATTACATCGGATATGCCATTAAAGATGAAAAACCTCAAATAAATCTTGGTTCAAAAATATACTCTGGGTGTTGATATTCCCAACCAACTCGGACCAACTCACGTCCCGCTACCAGTTTTTTGTTAGCCGATGATTGCCCGTGTTTTAACGATAGGAATTTCTTAACGAAGTCATAAGTGCGTAACAGATTTCTACTCGTAAATAGAAAATTTATGAAAATTAAATTGAGTCAGTTTGATTTTGTTGGGTGTTCTGCTGGAGCACAGACAACGGGCAATATTTTTTGGCTGGTAATGTGTTAAATAATAAGAAAAATATATATGATAAATAAATATTATGTGTTACAAATTTTTCATCAAAGCGGGTTGTATTCGAAACTAAATAGCATGTTCGAATGTAAGTTATTAATTTTTAATATTTATATATTTTTAATATATTTATAAGTATTCCATTTAGAATCTTTGTGAAGTAGTTTTAATACTAACTTCTTATAAGTACTTCATATATTACTCGACTGTCATGCAGAGGTGGAGTAGAAGGTACAGCTCTAGAGTATCTCAATGTTAATTGTATCATATTTTTTTGTATGGGTTCTAGTTACTTTTGGATTACTCTATTTTCCACGTGTTGCCATGCGTACATGGAGTACTCGTGTTCTTCGTAGTGTATTTATAATTTTATTTACTCCTGATGGAAAACCCTTTATTTTCCCACTAATTTTTTAACTTAATTTTTACACATACTCTTCCAACTGCAAAAAATAGTAAATACATAATATAAATAGATAATATTGTTGAGTTATTTTGTAATTAAAATGAACAAATTAATAATTTACTAAGCAAATACCTTCCGGTCTCAAATTTTTTTTTAATCTTAATTAGTACAATGTGATATTTTTTGTGATATTATTAATATTGTTATTTTCATAAATGTGCATAATACGTATAACGGTGCTAAATACAATTTTTAAAAGGTTTATTTAGGCAAAAGTCAACATTATATTTTATCATTTATTTCTATTCACACACATGTACATTTACAATTTTTTATAAGAAACAAATTTATTAAATATTTTATTACCACAGTCAGTATTGAATGATATACCTAGGTGAATACAGAAGAAAACATATTTGTTGGATGCATAAGAGCTCAACTGAAAATTTATTTTTCAAACAATCTCTTTCATCTTTCTCTCAAGCGAACTTATGCATACTGGGACAATATTAATCGGGTTCGCCGTCTCTTGGTGTGAGTCCTACAAGATTTGTTTCTGGCCTTGAAACCTATTTCGTAGGATTTTCGATCCTTGTATGATGGAGTGGCTCCACTGAAGATTTCTCACTTTTAGATGTGACCTAAAGCTCCACACGGTTACCATGACCCAAGGCTGCACGGGTTGCTCACCTTTCCAGAGTGCATGACGTGGTCGCCAGAGTAGAAAGTGAGTATAGCCTCGCGATGGTAATTGCATACCCAGAATCCTGCTATCGTGATTTCATCCCTGAACAAGGCTATAAAGCAAATGCAAATAATTCATTATTACTTAAAAAAAACAATAGAGAATGAGTTATTATGGTCATGCGAAATTATTGTTCAATCTCTAAAACAAACCAAAACCTGATCTCAGTGCTGCATGAGCACAGTTAAAAGTAGATATGTCTGTAAGTTCTATTTGAAATTCATATACTCACATGCATAGATGCAGTGAAAGTGCAATTACCCACTCATACATATCTACATACATATACCTACATAGATACTCAACACTAGCGTAACATATGGATGTGATAAGTAGTGTTGTAATCTCGGAAAATGCCATGTGAACAAAACAATCTTTTTTTTGTAGCTTGAAGCTCCAGCCATGATAGCTTCGGCAGCAGACAATTTTATATTTGTTTGTATGTATTTGTTTTGCTGCACTTTAACATTTGTGCATATGAAATGCATTTGCTTATAATCCTAACTGCATACATTCACATACAGACGAGCCAACATATGTATGTATGTGCTTAGAATGGCACATTTGCCTTCTTTCTAGCACGAAATCACATTTGGGAAAATGCTATTACTTGTATACAACTATGAAAACTACAACTTTTCACTAATGCATTATGCATACTAGTCTATAACGGCTCTATATACATACATATGTGCCATGCAATTGTACATAGTACTTATGTATATGTTTAGTAAGTATTTTAAAATTCTATACATATCTGTAGCAACAGAAATGAAATAGTCATTGCCATAGAGTTGTTACCACAAACACACGCTTACACACACATACGTACACGCTCTCACACAAAAGCGAAGATTATTTCTGCGGAGATGCGAAGATCTAAGCAAGTACACGTATGTATTGCAAAAATTTATAAATAGGTATATAAAAATGTGTGAGTATACATACAAATATGCATTTATATCCATAAAAAAATGTATTTGGTATTTTGAACGTGACTCAATTGATAGCTGTAAATAAATATGTACTCACATATGTATGCACACACGCACAATCAAATGTAATATTATGTCGGGCTGTTTATATGGTTGTGCATTTGCAGGAAATGCGTTTTCGGCCAAATTGAATGCCATTCACATATAAATATGAGTGCATTGCAAGATATTGTGCAATTTTCAACTTAGAAAGTGTGAGTATTAAAGGCATAATACCACATACCTATATTGTACACATACATACATACAAAATGCAGTTTTTGTATTTCCAATTATATTGTTATATAATCGAATCACTGTAAAAGAGCTATTTACTTTATTTTGATTCTTTTTTCTTTTTTTTTTTGTTATATTGAATACGAATTTTTGTTTGTTATTGTACAATATGAAATTGAGGAAAAATAAATTTTAATCTCTTAAGTGGTTAAAAATGGAAGTACACATTTCATTAAGTTCAATAAAAAAATTTTGTTGTACGGATAACAATTGAATGGGAAATTTCTAGAAGAAATTGTAAGCGCCAAAGTTTAACCAATTATTTGGAAAGGCACTAAGAACTGATACTTTAAACTTCTAGAGAGTTTATTATTAAAATAATTAATAGCTACAGAATGGCAGAGGACAGCCAATAATGGAAGACTTTTAACAGCTTTAAATGTAAATGCCGCTTTAGACGAGTAGTGTGGGCTTAATTCGAACGGGGTTAAACCTTAGCTGCGAGGCGGCCAAGAATCAATGGTAACATTGACCTAGAGGTGTAACGTCTGTAGATAAGCTTCTGAACATACGGTTGTAGTTTCGGGGCTATACTCAGCTTCTACTCTTCTGTCTACTACGCGCACGCAAGAAAAGGGAGCATCTCCGAACTCGGACTCCTGGTGGGAGAGCAAATCCATCGTCGAGTACTGGCATTCACTCCGGTGGATACACGTCTCGTCAAAATCCGCATCAAAGCGAAATTTTTGAACATATCACTGATTTGCTCCCATGAGCGACTGGAGCATACTCATGAGCACGTCCCAGCGCCTGTCGACGCTGACGGTGGGCTCAGAAGGTGTCTTCGGCACAACTGTCCAACTACTAGAATTCAGCACAAGAAAATTTATCAAACTGATTGGCTGTCTCCAGATCGAAAACATCAAAATCAGATAGATCATGTAGTCATGATGGACGACCTAACTCCAGTGTTCTTGATGTGCGTACGCTCCGAGGGCCAAACATCAACTCATGCCACTATACACGTAGTTTAGCCAAAAGCATGTGTACCTGCCTGGGAGGCAAAGGACGCTCGTCTGCAAGCACAAGGAAGATTAGACGTGTAATCATATAAGACAACCGAAAGGTTTTCTACTCGACTTGCACTCCTGCTCTTTGAGAGCACCCTTCAGCAACTCAATGGAAGGGAGTCGCCGTGCCACAATGGAGAGAAAACAGACTGCCAATCTCGCAACGTTGCCATCGACCACTGCATGTACAGGGTAGGATAGATGTTGAGAATTGAGGTGAAGCTGTCCGACAAGGGTGATGCTCGAAATTTCTATGAAAAGATACGGCGATTAACAGAAGGTTTTGAGACCGCAAGCAAAATATCATAGTAATTGCTGGCACGTAGTTTCACACTCTAGTAATTTCTCCAGCATTGTGTTAAAGCTGTCGCGCAATAAAGAAAATAGTAGGAAACAGCTTGAAGAGAATCTTTCCGATTTTTGCGGAGCTTTTACTATTGTTCAGTGAAAGTTTATACAATCGTATTTAAGGCGCAAAAGAGGGTAGATCCTCGAAACTTCGGCACATCGACTTGGTTGCTGATTTTTTGATTCAGTAACAATATTATAGCCTGAGCTTTCACATACTGCCAGACTCTGGGGCTAGAGATAACCGTCAGGTTTGTTATTATTAAGTGCGTCTCCACCAAGCGGGACCTTTACAAAATTCTAAGTGGTTATCGTAGAAAGAGGCTCCCATCATTAGACGCCCACTTCTCTGTTATTTTAATGGAACAAGTTTTTTAAGCCGTGGCTCACGAACCCTGCGCAGAAGCAGTTTGGCTTGAGTACAAAGACTTTTCATTCACATGCAAAAACAATATTAATATAGTATATACATAGCTCTTGCACAAGTAATTGTTCAGATATTGTACTTTTCATTATAAGAGATTCTTCAAAACGACATAAATTTTTTTTTTTTTTGAAAAAACTAATACTTCGATTGCTGAGAGATAAATATATACAACAATAATTTTATTTTTATAGCAAATAACGATTAAAAATGAAATATAATAATATAAATATAATGATAAAATGGCTAAGGATCTGTTCAGCAAATTGGTTCATAAAATTAATATCCTTTTAAAAAAGTATTGAGTTGTGTCGATTTGCCTCTAGTCTGCAATATTTCTATAAAACACAATATTACCATATATCGGTAAACTGCTCAATTGCAATGAAATCGATGTTTGGTGAAATGCAAATTGACACAACCCAAAGCGCAACAGGATCAAAAAGGAGCGACGGTAAGTGCATATGTACATAGTTGTAGTACGAGATGTAGTGATAGTGGTATAACATAGCAGCCAATACAAATGCAACAACTTTATCTGACATTGCCAATATCCTTTTGCACTGTTGATTTTTGGTTCCAGCTTTTTCATGAAATATTTTCTTTTTATTTCATTTTATTACACAAGTTTACAAATTTAAGTCAATTTCTGGACCTGAATATATTAGAATGATTTGTTATTATATTTGATGGGCTAAATCTGAATATTAAATCCGGTTGGCAATACTGGTTAGCTCTCCGAGTTCTCGCTATCATAACGAATATTGAATAAGCTTGACTTGACAAGTCATTTTAAGTTTATCTTAAACATTTTATTTGTGATTAAAAGCAAACTAAAAGGCAGACACGGTGTTAATAGTGCTATGTGTTTGGTTTTTATCATAGAAAGTGGTTTTGTAGGACAGCCATGCAACATTATTCTCTGAGGAAAGATTGGGTATATTCATAAAACATTTTCTCTCAGCTCTTTATACCAAACTGGGCCTTATCTAAAGCTTCGCCAAACCACTCAACCACGACCTCTTCAGGCTTTAATCAAATTTTTACCCTAATAGGCATACTCAAAAAGCAAAGAAGGAATATTTGTCAGGGCTGAAATTAGAAAATTAATAATCGCAGAATCTTAAACAAATGGTTCTTCCCCATGAAGCAGTAGCATGGGATTTTTTTCAAAATTTTGTTCACCTCTTTCTTGGAGATTCATTGAAAGATTGGAGGTAAAATGTTTCTAAAATCTAGATCAGTAAGCAATTGTATAGCTAATTATAGCTTCAGCATAGGCGGTGACTTGGAAATTTTTCGAGCTAATGCGGTGCTTCAGTGTTGTGGGTGTATGTAGGGAAAGCAACCTAGTGGTAAATTGAAAAAATGGTTACTATTTGGGTTTATAGTGGAAGGATTCTTAACAAAAATTGTTTATTATTATTTTTTTTGTGTGGTAGAAGAACTCTCGAAGCGAAGTTGAAGCTCTGTATAGTACTAAATGTTTACAAGGCAGTGGATCAAAAAGTGAACATAATACTAATAGTAATATCAGTACGTGTGACGTTCTCGATGATGTTTCGAGTTCTGGCTGCGAAAGACCTACATCTTCTAAGAAAAATAAGATCCAGTTTTAATATCGAATACTTGCGTACTTCATCCATCTGAGATACAAAATTCTTGAAAATGAAGTAGTAAGTGTAAGTCTTAGAGGCATTCATAAAGGAACACTCCAGCGAAATATTATCCATTCAATATAAGGTCCCTTATGCCATGCACATGATGCATATTCCCTAATAAGTACTTTCAATTGTTTCTTAAACGATCAAATCATAAATCATACAAATTTTTACTAACACAGTTACTGAAATAGCTACCAAATCTCAAAATTATACATCTGACACAGGCGCGGTATATAAAAAAAAACTGTAGAATAATTACAGGCATTTTTCGGATTGCTAATTTTTGCAGCAGCTCAAAAAGATAATCATCTAAGCCCCAAGATATGTTTGACTCTAAATTATCTGGATCGGTATAGAAGGCAACAACAAGCCTGAAGTGTTTTGAGTTTTTATTGGACTGTGATGTTTCTCTATAACTTTTTTGGAATTTTAAAAATAAAGTCTCTAAGAAACCCTTGCCAAAAAATTTAGAACATTTTACCAGACTTCTTTTAAGGCCAATTCGTCACCTGCCAAATCATGCGACAAAGACAGGAAGAGATGGTAATCAACTAATAAGAGAACCGGACTATAAGTTGATTGCATGAAAACCTCCCTTCCATGCTTTCGGAGCTTCCAGCGAGTCACTATCGATGTGTTGCCAAAGCTGAGCGCTACTGGCCGATTTCTGCCTTCAGACTTTCAAGTTACCGAATGGTCATTTGACGTTGCTGTAATTGATCCACTTTGTATCAGAAGTCGCCATTGCCTTCTGAAATTGGTCGATTTTCTCATTAACTCATGTGGAACCCATACATCGAGCTTCTTTAGGTATCCAGTCTATTTCACGTGGTTCCAAACTATTTTTTATACAATGTTTAGCCTCTGGGCAATGTAAACACAGCTCACATGATGGTTAAACTCAACGACTTTAATTATCTTATCGACATTTTCGACAGTTGGTCCTTCATAACGAGCATATTTTATATCAAAATTATTAGATTACTAAATTTGCTTTTACAGTATCAGGACCATAATACTTTTCCAGCTGCCTGACTTTCGTTTTTGCCTATATCGAAGAAATTGTCGTATTTTCATTTTGCTGGTGTCTATCTTTGGCAGGCTCTACTCAGTTAAGTAATCAACACTTCTTTCGCTTTCTTTTTAGTACAAAATATTAACTTTCTAGTGCCATCTTGCGTTATCTAAATCCGTTTATAGAACGCGAGATGATTGTTCCTTTATTTTCTAATGTTGTTTTTATATGGTTTAATGTTAAGAATCGTGCTGGAATACTGCTCTAGGGTTGATATACTCTTCATGCAACTCTCTCCAAAATGGAAAGATGATACCAAGAATTTTGGAGTGAAAGCATAATAAGCGACCACTGTTGGACTCTTGTACTTGAAACAGATCCCAAGCATTACAAAAGATTCTGCTCCACCTCTTTTCTTTTCTTCTGATTTGAATAGTATGACCATTTATTGTCAAAAGTCATAAAATATTAAATTATTGAGTATATCAAAAACTGGAATCAATCTTAAAAAATGGAGTCAATATTCAAATTCCCGGCTCATAGAAATAATGCTCAGGTCCAAAAATGTTTAAACTCGTGTTATTATTTTTATGTTGTGTTTTTTTTTTTTGTTTTGCTTTTCTTCAAATGGCAAAAAGCCAAACAAGTTGCTGGCAGTGATCAGTAGAAGTAGACAAATGTTGGCAATAAATGGAAAAACTACGTAAGAATATAAACGGACAGGCAATAAAATAATGCGATTCCTGCAAAGAATGTCGTTGTGTATACGTATAAGGATGTATGTATTGGTCCATATATAATATATGTATGTATTAGTACGAAGGCATGTATGTATGCACGTTAGGCAAACAAACTGCATTGGTAACGTCTTCAGTCGATAGCATATTGCAATCGACCGGTTGCAAGTTAAATATTGAGTGGCATATATGCATATACATATATATTTACGTATATATGCACATATGTTTGTTTAAAAGTAATAAAGCAAAGTTAGAGAGACATTAAAAGGGAAAGTCAAAGGTTATTTTATACTTACATACATCATTCACTCCACCACTTTTCTCTTGCTGCCACAGACGATTGAAAAAAAGAACAAAAACAAAAAAACTGATATCTGAGCAACGCTGTTGTTCAATTTAAAAATGTATTCAATTCTTATATCATATTAAATTAATTATCAGCCAAATGCACCCCTGTCAATTGGCTGCCGGAGTAATTGATTAAAATTATTTGTATATATTAAGCCAAATTATATTGACTTCATATCGTAAAAGATAAAAAATTGAGCGACTGACAAGTTGGCGCACCCTTAAATTAGAAATTTTAAGTAGAATAGATATACGTACATATGTATGTACATACATACAATTTTCCAGCTGCTAAACTGCAACCTGCACTGCTTAGGCGTTTTAGATATTCGAAATTCGAAACTCAACTTGAAACTTTTTATTGATTTTATTTTTCAAATGCACACTTATCACCAGCTCACTTCATTGAGTTATCACAAATATATTTATGTATTGCATGCACATACATACATATACGAGTATATGTACAATATATGTATATATACATATATACAAGTAGGTACATTGGTTGGCTTTCTATCTGCATGTGGTCTCACGTTGTTTCCAGTTCACACGCCAACCACTGAACGTTGGTAAAAGTCAATGCTCAATACTTTAGTGTTTCGGTTACAATGCCAATGAAGCAAATCGTAACTAAGTTTACGGGTAAAAAGAGCACATACTAAGTACGTAGAGGAAACTTTACCGTGCAGAGCTTTACGTGAATGTAACAATTTCAATTTTGCCTATTCAAGCACTTTTCTCAGGCGCTCAATGGTGGGTGTTGTGTGTTGTTCAGTTTTGGTAGAATGGACCTTTTACGTTTATTGTTGTTTACGGTTCATTTTGAGGTACCGCACTGTGGTAGGTAGTTGGTTTGAGATATTCAAAAATTATTCGCAGGTTCTCATATCAACAAGATATTGGTTGAATACCAAAAGTCGCTTGGAGTAAGATGTGTGTCAATTTGGGAGCCACCTAAAGCCTGCATAACCACTTTTAATCCTCGGATCAAAAGAAACCTGAAGAAATAAGACATATATGGTGACGATATAAAGGAGAGCAAATTTTTTTGTTGGGTCTCTTAATTTACTCCGATCAAGGTGTATCCAAAATCTGTTGACCAAGATTTTCATATAAGCCAAATATTATGCTTGGTGATTTTAACACTATATATATATATATATATATATTGGATCCAAAAACAAGAAGCAGTCAAGATACGAAAACAAAATATAGTGTTCACTTTGAAAAAAAATATTTGTCGTAATATCAGACGAAAATTATAGAGCCCCAAGAGCGTTAGTATTAATAGTTTCAGTACTAGCTGGTGGAAAAATGCCAGAAACCAATTAGGCGATTTCAATATTGCTGAGTTCCAACTCCAATAAAATGTGGAAAATTAACAAAGCGGCAGGAGGTGTTTGCTTACTGATACAGAAATTCAAAAATTGCAGAGAAGAGTTAAGGTTTATTTTGTTTTAGCCAAGTCCACATTAGCATGTCCGTTTTTTTTCTTTTCGCCAATTTGCTTCGCTTCCTTGTTGACGCTGATGATATCATATCTTCCATGATCTTGGATCTGAAGGTAATGTGAAAGATGTGGCATCTCAATCGGCTGCAGGCAATATTTGAAGGTGGTAAAAGGTCTGAGGTACTCCGAGCCAGCTCATCCACCTTTTCATTACCTTCTACATCCATGTGACCCATGATTGCCATGAGATTCAATAACAATCTATGCATATTCTTATGAATTTGAACTTTGTATTACCAAAACCTGATAGATATTCCTGTTAAAGCGGTTGTCCACTTGGCAGATTGTAATGCCCACAATCTCTGCTTGAAGACAGAGTTGTAGTCGTTGAGTTCGAAGTTACCTTGGTTGTTGGGGTGGTTACAAAAGAACACTGCTCCTGTACCTGCCACGCATTTAGACCCGATCGGCGCACCCTTTAAATTTTCTGCTGTGAGCAAAGTAAGCTACAAAAGTGGAGGCGAGATACCCTGATGGGCGTTATTTTCTGTATAAAAGCAAGTGAGTACCTTCGCTGCATTCCAACTCGATATTAGGTCAGCAGTGGCAGCTATCTTGCCTTAATGAATTTTTTGTACCAGAATCTGGTGGGACAAGTATATTGCCAGCCTCAGGCCGGTTGCAGATGTAAGGAATTCGCCGAAAATACTTTCTCTGACAGCACTGGAATCGTCTTCAAAAGTGGCGTCATCTTACGCTTCTTATCGTAACTATTCATTGAAGTAAATTTCTTATAAAGGGTTTCGCAAGCCCTGCGCTCAAGCACAGGAGGTCTACTTCTCACCTTTAGCATGCCTATGAGAGGGTTGGCTACGCAGAGGTATTGGGTGTAAGATCAGAAGTCGTGAGTGGCTTGAAGCATACATATATAAAACGATCACTGCTGGCCATTGTACATAAATGTGAAAATACATAAAGACCAATACGTACAGGTTTAAGGTTGAAATTAATATTAAATACACGAGATATAAAATATATTTGCATAATACGATAACAATATAATAACTGAAAAATAAAGGGGAAATATTGTTTTTATATTATTGGGATATATGATTTCACTTTGAGATAATCTCGAAAATACTGCAGCAAATAAAATCGTTGAATAAAACACTGTGCGGGTACATTGGGTATTTAAGCTTCTATAAATCGCAAATACTTTCTGCTATGAATGGTCATGAGAAATTGGAACTCCAACTAAATGCTACTTATTTCGCTGACGCCTACCCATGGGTATGTACGAGTATATGTATGTATACAATACATTTCAGAACCTCAAACATTTATAAGCATTGTAGCGACATCAAGCAACACCTCAACCAAGCAAAATTTGTAACAATTTATTGCAGCGAGAATTTCGTAAACGCCTGTAAATGAAGTCATTAAACGAAGCCAAGACTGCAAGTAATAAAATTTAAAGGCCGTTAATTAACGCGCAGCGGCGGCGAACAAACTCTAGGCATTAAAAAAAGTGTTCGCGCTTAATGAATGAGGCAACCGCTGCACATGCGCGCCAGAGCAATAATAAAGCCACGAAAATATTGACGTTAACGATATCATCTCCGCGAATTTGACAGCATTTACGCCAGAACATGTAGCAGTTTTGGAAGTTTCAAACAAAAACGAAAGCGAAAACCGAAAAAAACGATGGGTTAATACCCATTATAAGCAATATTTCAATAAGAATTTTTCAAGTAAAAAGGAGAAAATAAAATTTTAAGAGCGTACTCAACTGCAAGTACGCGAAAAAACTCAAAAAACAAAGCATAAAAAAGAAAAAAATAAAAAAAAAAATATATTTTAAAGCCACAGCTAATTTATCATTAATCGTCGGCGAGCAGATGGCTTTCTGACTACTCCGGAGCCTGCGCCAAACAGCGGGTGTCGAGCTCGTATGACAGAAGAGGCAGCAAAGGAGAGCCACAAAAACAAATAACATAAAAGAAAAAAGAAGCACTCTTACACATACCTCTGTTGGTGTGAGTAATTGTATGTGTGTGTTGTATGTACGGGTAGAAACTCATAAAATAACAACTAAAAAAGAGTCATTGCTACGGACGCACTTCTGCCTTCTGCTGTTCGCGACTGGAAGTGCACATAGGAAGGAAGGATGAAATGAATGTATAAAAAATGCTCATAATATCATTTAACAAAAATGAGCAGGCAAACTGTCTGTGACCGACGGCGCGACAGCATATAGCCATCGGTTAGCCATCACGGACCATGGACGGCAAGCATCTGTGCTAATGTTGCTGGCCAATTGTATGAACATATTATATAAACGTATATACATGTACGTAGGTATAGTTCTCACTCGACAAAAACTAAAGCAAATAAAGCAACCGAATTGTCGTATAAAAAATGTGCAAAGTTTAGCCTTGTTTGCGTTCATAGTTTTTTTTTTTCCTTTTTTTTTTTGTTAGAAAAGTGGTTTCTTCCGGTAACTATGGTGCATACATACATACAAAAATTAGTATAAAGTTCGCTAAGTTAAGTGAAATACTAAAAAAAGTGCGCTATAAAAATACCAATGTCTAATGATGGCAAGCATAATCGGGTTAAGTAAGATTAATTCTATGGAAACTTTTATTTTTTTTAATTAATAGTTTTTGATCTTGAATCTAGCATCGGGCTTGATTACAACTTTGGCTTCATATAAATTACTTTTCCCTAACACCAAGGCAGACCTCACTAGATCCCTCTTATCCTTTCTTTCACTTTGACGAGCTGGTACTGCATTGAAACTATTCAAAGTTAAAGCAATGGCGCCCTTAGACTGACAATAGATCACCGTTGGACCCTGCTTCTTAGCATGTCTCGTATATCATATCATATTTGAGTACAATGAGCGATTTGTAGATTTTCATATTTTTTTTTATAAAGGTAGATGGTTGCTTGTAGATTCAAATTTTTTTGTTTCGCTGTTTGTATAAATCAGGTCGTTCTTTACCGAATCTTTTCAACAGAGTGGCGGTCTTGCACTTTCTTTGCCAGCATATTCCAATCACGTTTGCATGCGAGATACATTTCCCTAAAGCAGTCTATTGCCAAAATAATGAATTACTTTTTACTAGACCCGGTAGCTCTGCAGTTCTCATTATTTGATCCAGCATAAGGTTAAAGAAGTCACGCGATAGCAACTCCAAATCAAACTTCATCCTTGCATCTTTTTACCTAGTTATGAGGTCGTTGGTTAATTTACTAGGTCCTCATTCACAAAGTACCACAGTTAAGGCTTTGTATTCGATACCAAGGAGTCTTAGCACAGTTTGTGAGAACTCTTTCTCTGTGGATAGAAAAATTCAGTTTAGGTCTTAAGCACTGAATACATGTTATTCGTCTGACACAGTATGGACGATTCGGCTACGACCCTTTCGATCCTAGAAGAGCCAATAGGTTCATTAATCTTATTTTCTCAATTGGATTTTATTTGTCAGTCATCTTCAGTGTATTTGTGTAGGTTTCGTCATGGAGAGATGGGATGCTAGCCTCATTTGCCAATACCATTTAAATATAAGTTAATATAAATTCAATAACGTCCTTCTTCCCCACTTAAGATGTTTTCATTGGCGCGAATTGGGGTTAAGTGAAGCATCTAACTCCATCCGTTCTTGCCCTATCTGTCGCACTTCTTATACAGGGTCCGCCACGTAACTTTTTTTTTTTTAAAACAGTGCGCACAAGATCGATCGTAACGTTGGCTGTGTGGCACGGAGCGCCGTCTTGCTGGAACCAAATGTTGTCCAAGTCCTCCTCTTCGATTTCCGAGAAGAACCAATCCGTTAACATGGCGCGGTAGCGTTCGCCATTGACCGTAACGGCGGCTCCTGCCGCATTTTCGAAGAAAAATGGGCCAATGATGCCGCCGGCCCAAAATCCGCACCAGGATCTCTGAGGATGCATTGGCTTCCCTTCGATCACTTGCGGGTTTTCCGTCCCCCAAATACGACAATTTTGTTAATTGACGTAGCCGCCAAGATGGAAATGAGCTTCGTCGGAAAAGATGATTTTTTGGTAAAATTCCGGGTCTTCCGCCAAGCGCTCATCTGCCCGTTCCTCAATCGTATACACAACCATTTTCGTTCAGCGGAAGGATAAAACTAACTTTCTGTCAAATCAGATGTAACATCAGTGTTACCACACTCAAAATAACCACTAGTTCAAAAAAAAAATGTTAGATGGCGGACCCTGTATATCGTTGATGCCAGCTTTACTTTTCATTAGTACAACAGTCAGTTGAACAGGTGACTCTCCATTAAGGGCTCCAACATTTCGGTTGCATATTTTCAAATCGTGTCGCTGAGAACACTTTCAGTGATCGCCTTAAAATAAGTGATCCATCATTCTACATATACTCGTATGTTATTTTCATTGGGATTAATTTTTTACGTTTTTAGTGAAACCTTGAAATTTTAGCACGCTTTAGAACAGATAATATTAGTGTTTCCAGTGTGTATACGAATATTTACTTGAGGTAAGATCGGAAATTCAAGCACAAGGAAATTATATGATTTGGGCTATCATCAAATGGATGTAATGTATTTGTATTGTACTATTTTGAGTAAAAAATATTGGCTGTTTTGCAACGACTTGAAAATTTCAAAGAGGAACGTCGTCATTGTACCCATATATTAAAGTATTAGGTAATAAGGGCACTAGCGCTGTCCAATATAAAAATTTAATTTGTGGTAGATTGAATACTGGAGAATAGAAGATGCATTAAAAGAATTGACAATCACTTAGGTACCTGACTTTGTCAATAAAGAGGAGCTACGAAAGGGGTACCTCAGCAGCCTTTTCAAGTTTAAGAAGACACTGGTAAATACGTTTTATTTTTACCAAGTACACAGAATTTTATTTAATAACTTTTTTTTTAATCATTCCTTAGCATTAAAATATTTCGCCCTTCACACAAATAACTGAAGATTCTGTACAGAAGAATATTTTTGCAAAGACCTTTATATTTTTTAATAAATTCTTTATTCGTAAGAAGTACATAACTCAAATAAATAACTCATGCTATGATAAACAACAATTTTGTTTATTTAAACAACAAACATCAACAACTTAGCGAAGATAAGAAGAAAAAATCGCACTTCTTAGATAATTTTTATTTATTTTTACACGCTTTGTTACTGTACGGTGCCAAGCAGAATAGTGAAAAAAGAATATTTAAAATTTGTAAGTATATGTGCTTGCTTACTCCTTGTTATCAATCTTCAGCTTATTAAGGATAAGATTACATCCAACCGAAGAAAGGCATACAAAAGGATGCGCAGCGTGATTTCTTTCCGTGAGTAAACAATGAATGACGAAGAATGGCAGGCAGCCAGCCGACATTCTGTGCGAACAAAAGGCTAAAAAATAGGCAAACAGTCAAACGTACTTATAAATATGTATGCACATAAGTGTTAAGGATTGAATTTTACGACTGACACTTGAAAGTGATAAGGATGCCTTTTGCTTAATTTCTACTTACATACATATAAAACATACATACAAATCAACAAATGAATATATGTATGTGATGAGAGGCACATGTTTACTTTAAATATTTGTTGTTGTTGCCCTAAAAGTGTGGGCGTTCGACAAATAAATTTGACTAATCTGTTGAAAAATGTTGGTTTTCGAAAAAACCTACTTCAAGAAATATCATTTCACTTAAAACTGTAAGTATTTTAATAGCATTTGTAATTGTAGAACATCCTTTGCGCGGCGTTTATTGAATTCTTTGAACTGCCGTTATTTGAGTAGGTTATACTAAAAGAGCGTTAGAGAGTCTTGTTGGCAGGATCATGTAGTGATATGTCGGCCAAATGGCGCCAAAATGTCCAAATAGTAGTTTTATTTCAAAAAAGGATCAAATTTGTTTAGGAAAAACAAACCATACACTTACGAGTATATATATGTATATGTGTTTATATACAAGAGTGATTTGATAACACATGTTTTGAGTATTGTACTCCGAGTATCAAAAAAGAAAAAAAGAAGAAAAACAAAAAATTTGCCAAAGCAAGATGAAAGAGATCAAACAATATATGGTAAAATAAAATAAAATAAATTAAAATAAAATAAATAACGAGTATAAAAAAATGTTAAATTAAAAAAAGCATAAAATATAATACAATAAAATAAAATTAAATTAAATTAAACTAAATAAATAAAATAAAATAAATAAAATAAAACAAAATATAATAAAAAGAATAAAATAAAATAAAATGAATAAATTAAAATAAAATAAAATAAAAGGAAATAAATAAAAATAAAATAAAATCAAATAATAAAAAATAATATAAAATAAAAAAAAATTTAAAAAAATAAAATAACATAAAATTAAAAAAGAAAAATGAAATGAAAAAAATAAAATAAAATGAAATAATATAAAATAAAATAAAATAATATAAAATAAAATAAAGTAAATAATATATCGAATATCATTATTTGGAAACTTCAATAAGCCAAATAAAATTATATATGTAAAAGAATTATATGGGATATCATGTTATGAGCTGAAATCAGCTGGAGAAACTAGGCTTGTTATAATGGCGAAGGAAAGAACTTCGTAGGCTTCGGCCAGACAACTGGAGCGCGTTTTAAATAGAGAACTTGGTACTTCATTACAACTAACTTTCTCCTATTCACCTACGAACTTTAATGTAAAAAAGAAAAATACAAACACACTGCGACAACCCAGTCATCTTCTTGTTGAAAAATCATTTGCTATGAAAGTGTAGTTGTTGTAAAATTCAGTTTCGTTCTTTCTTATATGATGACATCACGAAAACCTCCGTCATCAAATTGGCAGCAATTGCACCTGATAGATGCAGCCATGAATTTAATGTGAATACGAAATTCGTAACAGGTGTTATTGCCACGCGCTCTTATTTACCAGCACAGGATTCTCCGTTGTCTTTGCGAAGGTATACGCACCTGTCATTAAGAGTATTTTATACAGGTAAAGACCGATAACATTGGGGTTGATAGTTTAGTGTGAGAGCGCTGCATGTTGAGAGCATGTTAACCCACAGTGTAATTTCTGCTAAATATAACAGAGTGTTAAAAGAGTTTAATAGTTTGATAGATTTTTATAACAGTTTGATTTAGAAATCTAAATATGTACTGTTGAAGTTTTGTTAACATACGGCGAATTCAATTACATTCTGCTAAGGTTAAAGTTAACATTAACATGAGTAATTAACATTTGCCATTGCAATGTGAGCTTCATCTACGTTATATTCAGAAATTGAAGTAAATAATTACAATTTTTTATTTGTTTTCACTGCTCTGGAATTTCCCTCCAATTTAATTGTATGTAAAGTACATATTGAATACATGAAGTACTGATTACTATCAGTGAATATTATTTTGGCCAGTGACCAGATCACTGCGTATAGATTTACACATATTATACATAACAGCTAACAGAGCATGACCCAGAATTTTGGTATTCTGTTGTGCTCTTTTACTGACTGCTCCCCAAAGTTGTCACTGTTACAACATACTTGCTTGTGGCATGCTATATTTCAGTGTTCTTTCTCTTCGAATAGCAAGCAACGTATTTGCTCTGAGCGCCAGCGCAGCTGTTATCAAATTTAGCCGGCTTGTCGACTCGCTCTGCAACTTTTTCTATACGCTTATCACCATTGAATTCGGATCACAACAATGTCACAGCAATAACAAATAGCAGCTGTAATGCATTTACTGTGCAACTCAATTGAAAACAAAATTTTTAGCCTAGTTTACTCTCCGCGCTCTCTGAAAACTAAGCATAATATGCTCCAATACGATGGCCGGGTGCAAGCAACGAGCACCGTTTACTTGCCACATACATAGTCTATGTTTACTTTGTCCGCTTGCCCTACACGATGACAGCAAGTACCAAATAGTAACAACAAGAACAAACCAACTTATAGATACACCTACATACATATGCATGTATGTAGTAAATATGGCAACCAGCTGCCTTGCCTGCTTGCTGGCTGTTTGACTCTGTGGCACGCGTTCCCTTGCCTACATAGACGCACGTAAATTATGCTGTTGCCGCAGCCACTACCAATAACATCGACAACGCTACCACCACCACCAGCACTGCCACCGCCACCGCCGACAACGTCATCGTCATCGTCATAGCAGACGATGTACTCGTTGCCTGCGTTGCCTTTGCTCTTTGCTGCTGCTTTTTTGCTCTGTTTATTGGTGGCCCATGTCGGACACTTGGCTCGACTTGCTGTTCTGCCGAGGAAATTCAGTCATTACAGACGCGCGCGCTAAGAAGGTTCGCTACATACGGATATTCAATGTTGGGGAGCCATTCAAATTTTTTTAAATTCAAAAACATGACCACTGTGTAAAGGAAAATTACAAAAAAAAAAAAAAAATAGTTATAAAAAGTGCTCAATAGTGTTTGTGTGTGTGTATGCTAAGATTTTGGCACAGACCATAGTTAATCACCGATGATTGACAGTTTGCCAATTAGAAATCGAAAGTGCTTTTTCTATCAATTCTAACTAATGATAAATAGGAATTTCTATCTATAACTGTTCTGTTTGCTATGTAAATCAAGTGGGAATATAAAAAAAAAATATTTAAATTTATTGAAAAACAAGAGTACGATAAAAAATTGTAGGTTGTGCGAGAGTGTATTGTTAATAAAAAAGTGCTTAATTTTATTCAAATTTATCTATTTGAATTCAACACAAATCTGTCCGAAAAAAACTGTTTTCCGCTTTTACTCAAAACATTAACGGCTAAAGTGAATGTTTATTGCTGAGAGGAAAAGAAAATTCTTTTGTTTACTGTGTCCAAAAAAGATTCTAAACTTGATAAAATATTTCAATAAATAACTAAAAGCAAAGTGTAAAAAATAATTTGTTTTAATAAATAAAAAAACTGAAATCCCTTCAAATTATAATTTCTTCAAAAGCTTGTTAGAGCTATAAAAGTGTTTGTTAAAATACGGATTTTTAACAGAATTTTCAACTTCTTGGAATGCTTTAAATGTACGTACATCTTCATATACAAATCGATAAGTCGAGAAATAAAATTAGTTTTAAGAAAAAGATATTTTTCAAATAATCTGTGGATCATAAGCCTCAGCTAAGGGCATGCATTGCTGAAATTAATTGCTATTCGGCAAACGTCTTGTTTTCGAAAGGTATTTTTTAATAAAAAAAATTGTAATAAATAAATGAATATATTTATATATAAAAATATTTAAAATTTAAGCAGAGAAGGTTGTTTACTTCACAAAAATATCTTTATGAGCCGAACTGTTAATAGCAGTGTAACAGACCATTCCCGAGGTTAATTGTGTTCAACAGCTGTCTCAGTAAGGAAATGACTGTAATAGTTTTAAGCAAATAGTTTAGCATTTGAAATGCTGTGGTTCTAGCTACATATACATGCCTATGTTTACTTATAACCTACATTTATAGAATATGCGATAATTCGCCTCTGCAAAAAATAAAATGGTACATTATCTGATAATAGTTTCTTATCACTTTAAGCTACTTCGTTCAGCTGTAAATTTTTGGCTGGCCAAGATCATATGTTATTTACTCAAAGAAACTAACGCATCTAAAGATGATTCTCTAAAGTGGTTGGAAAATTTTGCACTGTCCATGCACGGATTTTTTCGTTTTTTTTTGCATTTAAACTGATAATGAAACAAACACACACATCCATAGAAGGATCCTATCAATTGGCGAAATAATAATTTATAAAATAAAAATGATAATAATAATAATCATTATTCATTTTCTATTGTTCGAAAAAAGGTATTAATAACAACTCTCGTTACAATTTTCACTTCTTTATATATTTTTTCAAAACTCTCTTCACTTCATAAGGTTTTATGAAAGTTTATCTTTAAGAACAAATCCAATCCAGTATCCTAAAACCAGTTCAAATTTTCAATTAAAACAAAAGTATTTTAAACATTTATAGAGATAGGGTTCTTCATTTCGAGATTTCAAAAGTAGACGTTTGTCAAACTTAGCTGTCAAACCAAACATGTTTGACTTTAGTCAAAAGTAGGTAAAATTTTAAATAAATTTTATCGGTAAAAGATATTGTAAGACCTATGCTTCGTCGTTTAGTTTGTTCCACCTCAATTAACGCTACTTCAAGTGAAAGTGCAGCACATTATGGCGTGTTTTACACTTGGACTTGCACAAACCTCCATATGAAGTCCAGCACACATATAAACTGATACCAGCTGATCATTCACAATGCTGTACATATGGCGATGGGGTGCTTGAGCAATAAGAAGTGGACGACGATTTTGCGAACAAAATTTTATACCGCGACGAGGCACATTTCTCACTCGGAGGATACGTAAATAAGAAAAATTTTCACATTTGGGGCTCCAAGAATCCTCTAATAATGGAAGAGAGGCAATGAAAAATTTTACTGTTTGGACATTACTTATTTGAAAACGATAACGGCGAAACTGTCACTATCAATGCGGATTATACAATGGTATGATAACCGGTTTTTGACCAGCAATTGAAGAACATAACATGGACAATATGAAGTTTTAGCAAGGTCGTGACACAACCCACACAAAACGAGCAAATATGATTTTATTACGAAAAAATTTCCCGGCCGCGTAATCTCCCGTCTTGGTGATGCTAATTGGCTAAAAGATCATGCGGTATAACACCGTTGAACTTTTTTTGTGGGACTAAGCGAAAGGCTTTGCTTATGTGGATAAGTCTTTAACTATTGAGTACTTAAAGACGAACATTCGTCAAGTTGTGGCTGAGATAATGAATATGTGCAAAAAAATGGTCGAAAATTACGAAGTTTGCGAAAATTCGCAAGGCGGTCATTTGACTGATGCAGTGTTTTACCTATAATGCCAAAGTTTAAACTTTATAACACAAAATTAATTCCATAAAAAAGTATTTTGAATGCATTTTGTTCACATTTATTTTCGAAACCGCAATACGAATAACCCTGTAATATTAAAAACAAACTAGCATTTTAAACAAATACTCCTTAGATGTGTTTATTTAGCAATGTTTTGGTAAAGTGTGTTCGCATCTCAGAACAACACACGATCTTGCAAAACACATGAAAGAAACATATCAAGGTCAGCGAATAATTTTTTTTTATAAATTTCATTGTATAATGCCAACTGGACTTTATCACAATTGTCACGTAATTTAAACAAATGCACATATGTAACTTTTAATATTCGTTTGCCACATAAAAGTCACAGCGCGTTTGCCTAGGTCTGGTTAAATATCACTAAATACACGAAAGCAAATTATCGTAATTTTTTTTCAAAGAGGATTCGAAATTCTTTAAATTAATTAATTATAGGGAATCAGAAGTCATCACTTTCAAATGGATACAAACCAATAATGTTGTACCTAAATACCTACCTCAGGCCTTTATTGACGTTTAAAAGTTGGCAAATTTACTCAACTAAATTAGTATAAGAAGAGCTAAAAGCCATACAAATGGGCCATCTTTTAAAGAATTGGCACCGCTGAAGCCATTTTCGTCAATCTCCTCCTCCAATTTGTGATGTGCAACAAATGGAGGTACCTACAATTTAATCCGGGCCGCTTTCCGACAGGCCGATGGATTTTACGAGGAGCTTATAATAGGAAGTCTATAGGTTTAAAACTTCGGGAATAATTCTAGTTCATCCTATTTAAATGGAGTTTTGTAACTTCAATGATGTATCTCATGTTTCCAGATCGGATCCAATTTTTGAATTTATATTTAAAGTTCATTTAAATTTAACATTTTGGAATTATTTTCATGATTATCATACTTTTCATGAACATGAAACTTCCACCGCCATAACCGAGTGGTTAATTTTTCAAACTGCGGTCACCCTTTGTCTCAGGCTCAGGATAAACTCTAGGATGTTGGAAAACATCAAGACGCAAATCACAAATTGAAGGAGGATCTCGATCGAAAATCACTTCAGCGGTTATAAAGCGCCAATTACATCTATGATCAGAATGAGAAGCTGAATTAGAATGCAAACTAGTTTCTCAGTTTTTGAGATATCTAAACAAAACTTAATATGCTCGTGTATTTTTTTTTGTAATTTATTGAACATAATAAACCACCTCCGATAGATTTTTATGAGAAGCTTTTGCTCGGCATAGTAGTATGCACGGCTTACCACTAAATTATATATTATATTATATTATAAATGTTGAACCACCGCAAATACGTCAAAAAAAAATATATCCTCTAAGAAATGGCTATGTTGACACCACCACTCTATACTAATGTTGAGTTTCTGTTGTTGGTGATCTGTTGCTTGGTTTGCTTAAGGTGTTCAATGTTGTCAGTTGACTTCAGTTCTTACCGCGATTTTTTTTAGAAACTCAACCGTGTAAACGTCGCCCAAGAACTGTTAGAGCGAGACGGTTCCGACCCTTGATCCATAAAATGCATTGTAACTGATGATTATATAGTTTGATATGAATACAAAGACGTTCAGAAGTCGATCAAAAGTTGACTGTTTTCGTTGATTGAAGAAGTGTTGCGTACTCGAATATCTTGCTGGAATGTCCGACGATAAAAACAGAATATTATCTGAGCGTTGATCGGCAAATTCGTCGCAATGAGTCATTAAAGAACTTCGGACGTACCTAATATAACTTCGGCAACTTCTTAGCTAACTTAGCACTTCGAGATATCCGTTTACCATCGATAGAAGATGAATTCACGGCGAGATGTGAATATGCAATCTCGTTAATTGGACCTTTCAAATGAGTGTTTCTCTTCACTGTTTCGACAGAACTCAGAGAGTCCCCAATATTCTCCTTTTGTCCCATTATAAGGGATAATGCAGTGTGTATCGGGTTGAAAATTTGTATTTTTTCTCGGAGAAGTCGAATTTTTAAAAACTCGATGAATGTTTCAGTTTTTAAAGCATTGGACAATATTACTCTTACATCATATGAAGCCAACTACTGTTAGTATCACTGCCTGCTTATTTGGCGATATTTTTATGAAAAACATAAAAACCTAGTTTTGGTGTTTCTGCGATTAATGAAATGGGACTATAACAGAACTTCAATTTGAAACAAATACGAAGGTTCTTGTGAGGAATTTAATCTTTTAAAATTATTTAAATATATACATTATAAAATTTGTTAGTCAAGTCCAAAGTTCATATAGGTATGTCAAGTGTCATCAAAATAACAAATTTTATACTAAATTAATTCCCGAGTAATTTTTATACGGACATTAAATACATACATCTGTATATTTTACTATGTGTATTTTAACAATCAGAAAGCAGTTAGTTTAATCCATCAAAATTATGGATGTTCTTACGGGGATTATAGGGACCGGAATTCCTCCTGAATTCATCCTGAGTTCCGGTGACAGGGGTCGTGGAAGGTACCGGTCTTTGGTCGTCGTCCTATTTGATAAGCAAAATGATTCTCATTAAACCAATAAAGTTGGGTTTTAATTTATATATATATATATATATATATATATATATATATATATAAGATAAAATGCACGACCCTTTTAGATCTTTGAAACGATTTTAATACACATTTTCCCAACATTGATTCCTCTGGTTATCGGTCACCGTTCTGTTGGATTTTTCAATTTCCCTCAGACGCGCCCCTCGGTCGGTAGTGGGAGGGAGGTGGGTAACGTTGGGTTCGTCGTTAAAAAAAAAAAACAAAAAAAATAATAATTAAGCACCAAACTCACTCACCGGGGATGTAGCTGTTCGTTGAAGAATTAGAGGGTATTTAGACCGGTAACATTTGTCGTTTATAGGCACGTAGTTCTAAGTACTAAGCAGGGTTGCTTGCGCCAACAATGGATATTAAACGGATTTAGTAGCTGAGTATATAAAAACAAAATCTGTAACTTCCAAAATGATTTATTAACACTTTAGATCATATCAGCGAGCACCTGTCTGAAGGGCTGCAACGAAAAAGTGCAATTTTCAATTACAGTAGGTGTTGAAAAAGTAAACTAGAGCATATATGTACATATGTACGTATATTTTGTAGATATTGAACATCAACAAACTTTTTTTTGAAGTTAGGCTTTTATTTTTTTCCAAATGTACAGATGTTTATTCACCCGCGCTGTATAAACTACATTACATTTTAGCTGCCGCATAAACAATTTGATCTATTTTCCCAGACCAGCAGCTTGGTAGGTAGTAAATCAGTAAATGCGCAGAAAGTCAATAATCCCTATGAAAAATGTGCTTGTCGATCAGCGATTTGTAGCTTTCAATCTTAGGCGATTTGTTATTTATTTGATTTAATGTTCGATACATTGTTGCCATATGTACATATGTATGTATATGTGTGTGCTATGTGGATGTGCATTTAGTCACTCGCTTAAATGAAGTCGATGCATAAGTATGTGTATTAGTATTAGTGTAGTATTTTACAGTCAAGAAAACGTCACAACGATCAATGAGTGAAAAAATAAAAAAAAATATGTATGTATACATATATTGATGTACATTTGTAGAATATATCGACACACCAGCATAGACTCGATTTTTAAAAAATTATTTTTAATTTAAAAGCATGAAAGACGCGAGCGCGTTTGAGTAGCGCAAGAAAAGCGAAAATGCATCCATCAAAGTGTCAGTACGACTGTCGGCAGTTTAAGCACCCACAAAGTGGTTTGAGAACTTGAGAAGTGATTTTCAATAATAAAAAGCAACAACAAAAACAAAAATGCTGTCAGCAACAATAATAAAGCAGGAAAAGTGAGCCAACAGCAGCAGCAGCAGCAACAACTACAGCGCTCCATCCAACAAACAAAGACAGCTAAAGAGACGTGGCGTGAAAATTCGAGCAACAGCAACAACAAGCGCGCAAGTGGAATACGAAAAACCGTGCTGCAATGACAGCAGCGGCGCAGTGAGAGGGGTGGCAACATCAACATTGCTAAATGTAAATTTTCGCGTTTTCCACCAGCAAGACTAACGCTCGAAAAAATATAGGTGTGACGTATGCATACATTCCAGCAATTTGCATACACTCGCAAGCATGAATTTATGTCGATATTTATGTGTGGGAGTACGTGTGTGTGTGCGTATGTTTATAGGTGGGTGGTTGTAGTTACTTTGCCGGCGCTGCGTTGCTGAAAAATGTTTATACGCATGCATTTGACTACGAAAAGAAAAAGAGAAGCAGAAAGAGACACACAAAAAATTAAAAAGGAAATCGAAAAACCAACAGCCAAACTGGAATTTCAAAAATGGAAATTCGAAAATGGAAAAAATCAGAGCACGCGTCAAACAAAGCCGCATTGACGCAGACGCAAGGAATCCTCAATGAAAAAAATCTGAATTTTAAGCAAGATCATACTGAAAAAGCAAGAGAAAAGCAACTAATACATGCATACATACATACATGTATGCAATGTACATATGTGTGAATGCTTAACACATTGCAGCTCTTCAAACCAATTTTTTTTTTGTTTTTCTCGCGTAAGCATGAAAATCGTTGAGAAAAAAAATCAAAAAGCAAACAAAAATTGATCCCATTGAAATGGAAAGTCGAAAAATCAGACAATGAAAACAATTTGTCTCTTTTAGAAAATCTTAAAAAAAAAAAAAAAAATTAAGAACATACTTCTTCTCGCCGCCCCCCCCCGTCGCACTGCACAAACAACAAAAGCCAACAACAATTTGCCAGCGGCTTATGCTTAATGAAAACGACGAATACGACCGGCGGGGGTACAACGCGCAAGTAAATGTCAGATACACGGCAGCTCATCCGAATATTGCTGACATACATACATGTATATATAAATATTTCTATTCTTATGTGTGTACATACATATGTACTAACTCAGAATTCCAACTCGCCTGCTCGGCTATTAAGTGTGCGCGCTGATTGATTTTTATAGTTTGCACCGCAATTTGCCTTTACTGACAGTCTTAGGAGAATTTCATCGGCGAAGCAGGAATTCCACAAACGCGGGCGACAAAACACACGCATATATACGTGTACATACATACATACATGCTGACAAACATACACATGAGCTTAGTCTTAGTATGGGCGATTGAGTGCCAAGCGAGTGTTGCCGATAAAGTGGTTGTTTCAAATACCCTCAGCAATTCAGATTCGTAAGCATTGCTAGCAAATCGTAAGCCAAAAACAAAAATATATTAATTAAAAAAAAAATATATATATATAGAAAAATTAAAAACTAAAATTGAAAATATCTTGCCACTGTAGTAATTCAAGCCGTCGCTCAGGCATTAACAGCGCGCGAGTGTGCTTGTGTACATATTGAATGAGTGCATAAGTTCGTGCCCGATTTCAAGTGCAAACTTAAATTGAAATTTTTTGAAGAAAGCGCTTTTATTAATCAATTATGTATTCGCCATCATGTTCGGCAATCCACTCCCAACGTTCAACCAATTTACGGATGCCTGATTCATAGAAATCGCGGAGCTTCTCGTTGAAAAAGGTGTCAAGGTGGTTTTTGACGTCTTCCACATTTTTAAATTTTTTTCCATTCAAATTGTTCTGCAGCGATCGAAACAAATGATAATCAGAAGGTGCAATGTCGGGTGAATATGGGGGATGCGGCATGATTTCCCAATTCATCTCCTTCAGTTTGGCCAGGGTCGGTTTTCCAACATGTGGCCTGGCGTTGTCATGATGGAAAAGAACTCCTTTGCGATTGGCCAAAATCGGACGTTTTTCATCAATTGCTTTCTTCAATTCGACCAATTGCGGACAATACTTGTTGGCAGTGATCGTTTCTCCAGCTGGCAAGAGCTCAAAATAGATCACGCCTCGGATATCCCACCAAATGCACAGCAGTACCTTCATCGGATGCAATCCACCTTTCGACATCGGTTCCGCCCTTTCGTGTGCCTGTTTCCATGTTCTTTTGCGTTGAACATTGTTGTACAGGACCCATTTTTCATCACCAGCCACGAGCCGATCCAAAAAAGGTCCGTTTTTGATCGGTCGAAGCAAAGAAATTGCTGTTGACATACGGTCCACTTTGTTCTTTTCACTCAACTGATGTGGCACCCATGTATCGAGCTTCAAAGTGTACCCAACCTTTTTTAAACGACGATTCACTGGCAACCTCTTCCGTCGAAATACGTGAGTTATTCGCAACTAAAGTCCTTAGAACATCGTCATCAAGCTCAGAAGGCCGTCCACTGCGAGGTTGATCTTCGAGGTTAAAATCTCCAGAACGAAATTTCGCGAACCATTTCTTTACTGTGCGGAGTGCTGGAGCACGGTCCAAATAAACTTCGCGAATATCTTTAGTTGCAGCGCCCACTGTTTTTCCTTTGCGGAATTCGTATAACATAATATGACGCATATGATCTTTTTCGTTGTTCATCTTCCATGCGTCTCTTCACTAAGCAACTCAAATCAAAATGATGTTATTTTATGCTTGATTTACAGTTCGGACTCTCTCCTTTCCAACGATATATAATATGTATATATTTCTTTCACGAGCGCCACTCTCAAACGATTCGTACGGCATCCAGCGGAATCGGGCACGAACTTATGCACTCATCCAATATATACGAATATGTAGCTGTTTGCAGATCTCTTTTATGAAGTGTTGCTGCAGTCAGTGGTTTAGTAATTTACACCTCATTCACATACCCACTCACCCACGCACACACTCACTCACTCACTCACTTACTCCCCGTACTAATGAAAATTCCAATCGAGCAATCTCAACATTGGCATTGGTGTGATTTGCTGCTGCTTTACTGTAGCTTTACAATGCTGCACTGCTGACTGACTGCCAGCGATGCTGATAATAATAATGAATTTTGCGGAAATTCTCCGCCTTGGAGCGTGTGCAGTTGGCTTTGTGCGTTTGGTTTGCTGCATATTTGCGTCCTCTCAGGGACGCCAAATCAATAGAAATTAAGCATGTCATATAGTTTCTTGTTAGTTTCTATCTATGGTTTAATATGGTTTAACTTACATACATGTAAGTGGGTGTTGGTAAGAATCTATTTGTGTCTTTCCCACACAATATGTGGCACCACAACTTTGCTGCACTGTTGGGTGAATTGAAAGAGCTTTGATGCACTCATACTTGCTACCCTGTAAGCTCATAAATATAGATAAAAAAATATCTACTTGCAGCAGACATACTTGTTCTAGCATTTTTGGTTGTAATGACTTGTAAAGTAAAAGGGGTGTAGAAATAAATAAAAAAAAATTAAAAAAAAAGTATTTGTTGAGCTGACTCAGGCAATTTATTTTTATTATAGAAAAAGTTGTTCTAAAATAAAATCCGCTTTTAACATTGTTCAACATGGCGTACTGTTTTTAAAAATTCTTAAAACTGAAAACTCGGGAAAAAACGGTTTCATAATCATGTCATAGAAATTTCAAGGTTAAAAATGAAAATCTATTAAGTTTTGAGCATAACTCTATTTTTTTTTAAATTCCTTATACCAAAATGATACTCATTTTATTTCATAGATTATTATCCGTTAACACTTATCCGATAGTTAGACTAACTTATTCAGAAAGTGATGGGAAAGAAAAATTTATTGATTATTAGTATATTTTTAAGTTATTATATAATAATTAATTATTATATATAAAATTAGAAATCTTAAAATTGTAACTTCGAAAAAACTTTCGGTGCCAAAAAATTCCTGATGACCTTAGTACCCTTATTACCATTTTATTAAATTTGTAAATTTCGAAATCTTCAACATTAATGAGAAAAATTAAACTTTTATACTATAACCAAACCATTTTTTTTCCAACTTTTGGAAATGGTAGCAATTTATGCTGTTTTTATTGAATATAATGATTTTTCAAAATAACTATTTATTTTAAAAATAATGTTTTTGTATAAAATATGTAACAACTTTGAATATTCGAGAATTGTCAAAAACAGTCAGAAAAATTGCTTCCAGTTTTTTTTTAAACCTCTAAATTTTATAAATTACAAGGCAAATTTACACACAATATTAGCAAAAATACAAAAACAAAATGCCTAAGTACTTTCTTTGTGTAATCATAGTTCCGAAAAGTCAAAAACGGAAATCGTTCAATGTATTTTGTTTGTATAAAGAAACGTTCGATATGTCAAAACCTCATGTATTTTGCTTGTATAATTTGTTGAAATAGAAGGAAGAACAAGCAATCATATGATGGACAACTTCACCTTTTTGAGTTTTGGAAAATTGTCAAAAAAAGCAAGAAAAAATTGTCCAAATTATTTTTTCAAAATATATATTTTTTCCAACTTTATTTAAAAATGTCCGCATAAAAAAGTGAAATAAGTAACCATGCTTTGTTTATATTTTGATCAGTACAGTTTTCATTAATTGGTATAATAATGTGATACGATTGACAACACAGTAAACAGTAAACCATTACCATTAAAAACTTTCCTATGAGGCTCAAGCTACATAGTCATAACTTTTACTAAATCTTTCCATTTTTAATTGGTAGGACTGCAGAGTCAGGTCATCAGATAACTGATTTGAAGTCAATTTCTTTGTAAAACTAGATGCCACTTATTGTAGTTAGTCCTAGAATTATGGTATATTTATGAGATACATTTTATTCGGATACATTTTAAAATGATTCAAACTTTTTCTGTATATGTCAAGATTTGCTTGAAGTCGAATATAATTTTATTAAGAGATGACAATTGGAAATAAGCGTACTTTCCATTGTTTGTTCATTACTATTGTAGTCCCTTGGAGTATCTTCCCTACCCTCTGTCTCTCTATGACAGAACTGTTGAGAGAGTTGACACTTCACGATAATGGAACGGAATCGGGTGTTACTAGTTGTCTAAATTGTTGAAGTTTTTTCAATTATTTTGTCTTCTTATATATTTATTTTATTTTTCTAATAAAAAAACTCTCAAGAAAAATATGTGAATGATGTCTTGAATGCCTTTCGAAAATAAAACTCCTTTAAGATAATTGAATTAATCAAGTTTGCTTAAAATTTTAAATAAGTTCAAAGAATATATCCGATAAATTCATTTCGTATTCAACACTTTTTGTGTTTATGGCGATATTTTTTTCATTCTCAGTGTTTTTATTGCAAAATGTTTCAGATATTTTTATTTCAAAGACGAATCCACAAAATTTAGTTAAATGTCCTAATGGTAGTTTGCTGAGATCATTAAAATAGCATACACACGAAAAGTTCCTAAAATACAAGTTAATAGTGCTCTGAATTGCACCAGAATTTATTGCAATAATGTGCAGTAGTTGTGGAAATATTATATATGATTTCTTAATTCGTTTTTTTTTGTATCGAGTTTTAAGTTGAACATAAATTTGTAAAAAAATCTGTTTCAGAGTTCAGGCCACAAAAATCTAGGAGGGAGAGAGAAACAAAAAAGCTGGAAATGGGTTTCAATCACTGCAAGCTTCTGAGCAGTTCTATCAGGCATCATTTTCTAATGAATGTCGAGCCACAAGTCTGTCATGATCAGTTGCCAACCACATAATACCTTAGGAAAAGTCATTGGATCTTCACTCTCGTTACTGTCGGGGATCGATAGTAACTCTTAATAAGAATTTTTTTTAATATAATTTTAAACTTCAAGTGATTGTGCTCGTTTGATGGTTGGGTTTTAATTTTTAGAATTTGTCAAAATAGAAAAATCAGTGAAACGAAATCTGGTCTTGGCTACTAGAGAGACAAATATTGACTCAAGCTTTGAACATTGATGCATATAATTAGTGAATTACAAAACAACGTCGTGTCCTTGCTGATTGGCTCTTTGAAATGCATGAACATGATCTGGAATCCCATCGATAAGCAAAACTGTCGTATCTGGGGCTTGAAAAATCCACCATTTATTGTTGAAAAGCCTTTCCAAGTTTTCATTATTTGTGGCAGTTAATGATCAGGACGAGTCACTGCACTTTGCTTTTTCAAAAATGAAGCTGACGATTAATGATTTTTTTATAACCAGAATTGGATGGTATTGATGATTGACGATGTTTACTTTCAACAAGACGGCGCTATGTGCCACACAAGCAACGAAACAATTGATTTTTTAAGGGAAAAGTCTCCGAATCGTGTTATCTCTCGAAGAGGTGATCGCCATTGGCTACCGAGATCTTATGATTTAACACCTTTGGGGTCACGTTAAAGTTAACTTTGGTTATTAAAAAGTTGGAAAAACTGTGTCAGACCTTTGCTCAAACCTGATTTCTAGGATAAGAATTCTTGCAAAAAAGCATTTTTTTTTTTGTAAAAAAAGGAATTAAAAATTTTTTCCTGCATTTTGTTTGTTATAATTATTTTTTAATATTTTTCCTAAGTGAGTTTAATAGTAGTTACTTGACTTCCAGACTAAACTAACTGTATATGCGCTCTAATGCTTGTTTTTCACTTAAAAAATATTCAACTTGTGTTATGTAATTATTTGTTTCATGGTCTGCTGGATGCGAGTATAGTTAAAAAAACATATATTACGATAACATATGCACTATGCTTATATGTACAATACATTGACTAGAACGTTTTTATCAACAAACACATATTAAGGCTATCTACATACATACGTGTACATGAGTATATAAATATAAGTGAAAGCATGCTAACTCCCCACGTATAAATCACTTAACACATCGAAGCATAATGTAATCGAAATACTGTATGTTACATACATACATACGTGTATGTGCAACAAGAAAAGGGGGAAAGCATGAGAGAGTGAAAAAAGAAACACTCGCAGTAAGGACTTGCCACGGCCCGCCGCGCTTTTCTCATACCATTGACACTTTATCAATCGGATAAGTAAGTGGATTAAATTCTCGCTAAGTAAATGACATGCAAGTATACAGCATATATACATATGTACATATGTACATATGTTTGTATGTGCATATATCGAAGTGGTATTAGAAGTGCTCAGTCTTTTCCAAGATATCACAAATACAAACTCTATATACTCGTACACAAAACTAATACCTCCGTATGCGAAAGTGTGAAGTATTTATAGTGTGGGTGGGGGGAGCTGCCATGTTAATTATTTGCTCTGTGGCAAAGTGTAAATCCAATATTTTTTCACAGCACCGACACAGCAGTGAGGGTGGCTGAAGTGCGCGACAAGCACTTTATATGTACATATATATAGAAATTAATATTTTTGTGTATAATAGTATATCAGACACTCACTCGGATTTCCAATAACATAAATGCATTTGCGGTTTTCACTTTTAGTTATGTTGACGATGATGATGAATGTTGGCTATCGAATATTGAATTTCGAGAATTTAATATTCGAAAACTCTTTTTGGTCACCCTCAAATCAATACACAGTATTTCCATAACACAATGTTTAATTGCTCTCATTCTTTTTCGGGCATAAAAATCTATTAGATACTCAGCACACATTGAGTTGATTGATTTTATTTACTTTGAAAAGCCACAAATTTTATTTTTTTTGCCCATTTATGATGTCATTCGTGCTTCGAGTCTTGGATATTTGTTATTGGATTTTGAACACTTGTTTTCTCACCAAGTGGAATAAATGGTTTCCTACTTTTTTTTGTTTGAAAATATAGACAGTTGTGCCCATTATTTAAAAGTATAATAGATAATGAAACAATTGATTCTTTGTTAAATTGATTTGTGACTATTTCTTTTTTTTGATTCCGTACTTTTTGAAAAGTTTAATCATATTTTATTCTCCAAATAAATTGTAGTTTTTAAATTGAAAAAAAATAAATAAAATATTGGCATAAAAAATATTATATTACACCAGTAACAAGTAGATATTAAAATCCAAAATTCACTTTTTTATTTATTTTATTTATTTCAACATTTTGATTTCATTATTGAGCTATTACATAGTTGAATATAATATTTTGGTGTAGCATTTTGGAACAGCACTTTGTACTTTTAGAATTTTGAATTAAATTTTTGATTTTTTTCTCAGCACTTTTTTCTATAAAATAGCATTTATTTATAAAAATGATGTAACCGATTGAAATACTTATCTAGAGATCAAAGTGGAAAAATTTAAAAATCCAGAAAGATTTTTTTTTTTAAAGAAGTGGGAGTTATACAAAAAAATTTCAAGAGTTAAAATCAAGGCTATTAATAAAACAGGTTGGACAACATTTTTTTTTGTTAAATGGATTTTGATAGATTTTTTTTTCTATATTAAATCTGCTAAGGATCGGATAGGTTGTTCATATAGCTCATATGTACATGTACATGATTACAAAAGGTACAAACCAAAAATGTTTTGTTTCATTTAAAGGTCAGGCATATGGATCGCTTAACCCGGTTAAAATTGTTAAAACATTATAAAGATATGGTGATATAAACGTGGCCACGTTTCATACTCTAAGAGGAAATTATGCTGTACATAGTCGTCCAACTACTCCAGCATTTGGAAAAACTTTAAACAAATTTGAAAATACCAGATTGGATGCAGATATTCTATGACTTATGCATTATCGTTTTGCTCATTCCACCACACATAGCGCTTCTAGGTATAAGTGAAAGTGTAGCCGAGGTGTCTATTTCTCGATGTTCTCAAGAGCTGGGTTAATTCTTCAACAACGAGGCACATTTCTCACTTGGGGGGTTCGTAAAAGAGGTCAATACACTGTCAAAGTCAATTCGGAGCTTTACGATCGTGTGATAACCGACTTTTCTAGCTTGTAATTCAAGAACACAACTTGGAGAATATGGGGTTTCTACAATATAGTGTCACATGTCACTTAACATAAGCGAATATGGCTTTACCTGCGATTTGACATCGTTAAACTTTTTTATGTGGGACTACGGGAAATAACGCACAGAGAAATCAACACTCTTTAAGTTATGGCGAAACGGTCACTTGATTCTTGTAGTGTTTCACATATAATGCCAATCTTCAAACTTTAACTTGCATTTTATTTAGGTTTATTTTCGAAACCAATTAGTTTAAATAATTTTTTTTGATGGTAATATAACGTCCCAACTATTTATAAAATAATTTTTTATCATCTTAATAAAAATGTTACCGAAGAATGAAATGGGGAAATTTTCAGCTGTTAATTTCCACTCTACACGTACAATCACTCACAATCACACACATCACAATATTGCTCAATTAAATCGATCATTTGTAATTAAAAGAAAATATAATCCACTTGTGATGACACATTACAACAGCAATGCTTGCTCTCAATGATGCACTAAAAGCAATTCAAAAATCTTGAATCAAAATTGTTAGAAAAAAAGAAGCTTCTTCAATGTGAGTGACAGCCAGCGGCGCGTGTGGGCCTGCAAAATGTCAATCATGATTTTTATTCAATTCTGTTGTTTATATTTAAAATCACATCCTCATACATGCAGATATAGGTACATAGGAGTACATATGCACATTTGCATTGTGATGATGAACAGAGCATTAATAGCATATTTAAGTGTTTCGTGGTTTCATAATATTTATGGCGCCATCGCGCTGATCATTAAATGAGTTATATATATGTATTATCATTCAAGAAATTGTCAAAACTTAATTTAATAAAAAAATATTAGATTTTATTTTTGCTGTTAAAAATGATTTCACTTAACTGAAATTACAATACTTTTCTTCTTTTCTTAATATCAAGAAAAAGTAGCTAAGCATAAATGCCAATATTCCCCAAATTTCTAACATTTCAATAAGATAATAATAATATGGCCAGAATGGAATAAAATAAGGTCACGTGACCTTAACGAGCTGAAAAGAAAGGAGATATCTAGTGTTATATGTCTTCTTACAGGACATATTTTATTGGGCAGGCACGCTGAGAGGTTGGGCGTACCATCTAATGATAATGATAAGACTCTTTCTCTGCAAATGCCCTGCACTTTGGAGTAATAGGTTGAAGCCTCTATGGGCGGCTACCTGATAGCGCCGGTCAAGATGCGGTGACAGCTCAGTTTTGCAAACTCCACTCACTGGTTCAATTAGCGGTTGGGTCGGATCCTCAGTGGTATCACTATGGGCGCGCTTGTGGCCTAGGTGAGCCGATACCCGGCAGTCACTTCAACCAACCAACCAAGTAAATAAGAATGTTAATCGTAAGCTCACTTTAGTGAGCAATCTTTTGAACGGATATAGCTCTTAATTTTTTCCTAGAAGCTACTAGTATCATCTAGAAAATATCCAAAATTTAAATCAATCACTTGACAATTATGTTTTTTTTTTCAAAAACTGTAATAATTAGCGATCTTAAGCTTGCAGAATCAAATTATCTCATTGGTATAAATATAATTTTTATTAAAAATATGAATCTGAAACCTCAAGCTGCTTTATAACACTTATCGTTCTATGGCCTACGATTTTCTTGTATGAAAGGCTTTAGGTAGGTTTCTCGTTACAGACTCAAGCAGTAGTCTTCTATCATGTGAGGGTACCATCACTCATATAATCTTGTATTGTATATGGTTATGAGATTTCTTTTTTGGCTAAAAAATTTCTTATATATAAAACAATTGAATTCCCAGCTTTGAATTCGACTTCAGTCATTGATTCGTCAAAATCGGAATTTTTCACGAGTTATTTAACCAATGGCCAATCAAAAATATCCGTTATTAATTTTTTTTGTCCTTATAGCTTATATTAGAGTCTTTACTTAACTTATTTCCTTCAGATTCACAAGGATTTGAATCATCAGAAGATTTAGAGGTGCTGGTTTGTGCTCCGTCAGGATCGGAAATGACCTCTCCGATCCGTCCGATACCAAACGAGGTTTCAGACAAGGTGACTCTTCATCGTGTGACTCTTTTAACTTATTGCTGGAGAAAATAATACGAACAGCTGATAGACTTGATAAAGAAGTGAAGCGAATGGTCTGGTAGTGAACGAGGGTAAGACGAAATATCTCCTGTCAACAAACAAACAGTCATCGCATTCGCGACTCGGCTCCCATGTCACTGTTGACAGTGATAACTTCGAAGTCGTAGATAATTTCGTCTATCTAGGGACCAACATTAACACCAATAATAACCTCAGCCTTGAAATCCAACGCAGAATCATTCTTGCCAACAGGTGCTACTTTGGATTGTGTAGACAACTGAAAAGTAAAGTCCTCTCTTGGCGGACGAAAACCAAACTCTACAAGTCGCTCATCACACCCGTTCTACTATAGTTTTGCGAACAATTTATGGTCCTTTGCGTATTGGCAACGGAGAATACCGAAGACGATGAAACGATGAGCTGTACGAGCTATACGATTACTCTGATATAGGTCAGCGATTGAAGAGACAGCAGCTACGCCGGCTAGGTCATGTCGTGCGAATGGATGAAAGCACTCCAGCTTTGAAAGTATTCGATGTAGTACCCGATGGTAGAAGCAGAGGAAGAGGAAGACGTCTACCCCGTTGGAAGGATCAGGTGGAGAGTGACCTGGCTTCACTTGGTATTTTCAACTGGCGCCAGACACCGAAAAGAAGAGCGGAGTGGCGCGCTAATATTGATGCAGCTATAATCGCGTAAGCTAAGAAGAAGATGTGTGTGCCTTTCGTTATTTTAGCTAAGGTCGTTGAGCAGAAGATTATTTAAAATATGAAGAGTTATTTCGATTTCTAGTGTAAATACCGTTTATTTTCTCAACGCAGGATTAGCAGTCGGCATGATGGTTTCGATCCTAGCGCGAAATCGTAGATGATGTGCATACTACAGCATATTTTTCTCCACTATACCATACCACACATTCCTGATATACAACACGATGAGCCCAAGCCTTTTCCCGATAATGCAATTTTAATCTAAAATACATATGGTTGGCAATTTTTAATTAGATACAAGGAAAAATGGCTAAAAATATGCCAAGGATATTCTATTTTTATCAAAAATCACTACTAGCATTGATCCGTTTTTCGTGGCTCTAACTTTATATGGTTTGAATCTAATGTATCCAAATCGTTCTGGAGTATTTTTCGAAATCACTTATCACGTGAAAAAATGTAGTGGGTATTTTTAGGCGCATATCGTCATTCACATCAACTCAAAAAAAAAAAAATTGGGATTCAAACTTTTTTCGTTCAAACTTTTTTTTTTTGGTAATTTTGACAATTCTACGTCTATTTGGGCAATTGAACATATTATATAAAATGTCCCAACATACACACTAGAAGCCACAAAACTATGAAAGTTGCCTCTCCTGACTAAACCAGTAATGGCCGTATTAATATTATTTGAGATTTTTAAACGGTAAAAAAATAGTCGAAATTCAAATGGCTGCTACAAAATAACGCTTTCCGTCAGCATCTGCGCGAAAAACATGGCCCAAAAAATGCAAGCTTACTTCCTCTTGTAGTAGATTGAAATCAAAAATCGTTGCCATTTTTTGAAGATCATAAAATTTTCTACATCCTGAACTTCAATTGAAACAATTTTAACGATAAATTCACTGTATAATGCTCATACTAATTATAAAGTTAATTTTTTTTACTTTTTTCACTTAAGGGGTTAGGGGTAGTCAGAGGCACGAAAAAATGAGAATTTTCAGTATTTTTTTTTTGCTATTAAATAATTTTATTTTACAAAAGTAGTGATATGGTATTATTAAACAATGTTTTGACTTGAGGTCACGAAAATTTCGAAAAAAAAAAATTTATTTCCGAAGTTACAGCTGTCTGTGTTAACCCAGTTCCAAAAAAAGGTCCTTGCGGTGACAATCATAAGTCCTTGGAGATTCATCTGAAATCAATCGGATAAAAAAAATAGTTTTATAAATAAATAATCCTGGGCCTGATCGAAGGATTTTATTTTTTTTCAAAAATTAACAAAATGGCGGCCTCAGGAAATTTTTTTCTAGATTTTTGGGAAAAAATCAACAGTTAATTGGTCTTAAAAAATCGAAATTTTTCACAAAATAAAAATCCTTCGATCAGGCCCGAGTTTATTATGTATTCTACAAGTTGTATAAATTTCATTAAAATCAACTGAGCGGTTTTCGAGTTACAGTTGTCACCAGTTCAAAAAACATAGTTTTGAGAAAAACGCGTTTAAAGTTTCACACAGCGCTTTGAAAGGCCCGAGCTCTCTTTGTTATTTGTCGAATAACTTAAAAACGAATTATCGGATTAACTTGAAATTTTCAGAGATTATTTTTAAGATATCATACTTAACGAAAATGCAAAAAAAAAATTTTTTTTTTGAAAATCCTGACTACCCCTAACCCCTTAAATTACGTTAAAAAAATATAAATAATTAATTATTAATGCTAATCTTAGGTTCAAGACGTACAAAAAAATATATACTTTGAAAAAGTTTTTAGATGAAAGAAATCGGACGTATAAATAAAGCCCAGGGCTTGAAGTTAGATCGGTAAACATGGTTTCGAGAAAAACGCGTTCAAAGTTTTTTGAAAGTCTCGCAGCGTGCGTGAGACAAGTGTGTTCGAGAAGCTGCTATTTGAAAATATTCATCGTATTGCAAAATCCCTTTAAACACATACTCTACAAATATATGGCTTTCAATTTATGCGTAAAAATCCATCGTTTTTTTATCCAAAATCAGGGGAGGGTCTTCTTAACTTGCAAACAAAACATGCTCTGTTTTAATTAAAAGTCATGCGTTAATGACGTTATAGTCGTATGATAACCCGCTTGGCTTGCAGTTGAAGAACACGACCTGGAAATGATTTCTAAGAGATGATGCCACATGCCACACGAGATGACTTTATTGCGAGAAGAATGTCACTCTCTCTTGCTTTGGTGATTTTAATTGGCTAAGAGACCGTGCGACAAACCTTTAGCTGTTGAGCACTTGAAAACTAGCACTCTTCAAGTTATTGCTAAGATGTGGCCCAACATGTATGGTCAAAAAGTGGTCAAAAATTACCCCAAACGGATCGAGGTTTGGAAAAATTCGCTAGACGGTCATTTGATAGGTGTAATGTTACACTTACACACATGCATATAACGCTAAGATTGAAATTTTTAGCGCTGTATACATACATCTGTCCACACATGTGTAGTATGTACACACAAATTTTAAATCAATTTAATCCAGTATAGTATTTAGATTTTTGAACCTACATACATAGGTACATACATATGTACCTATATCTCATTAACGATAAACTTTTTTTTTTTTTTGTTGATAATCCTCGCGTAAATAGTTTTCGCCACTAAATATTCCACATATGTATGTATATATATGAACATGTATGTACATATGTGCATATCTTCATGCAAATTTAATTTTCGTTTGTGAAAGGAATTTTATTATTTTGTAATTTGTTTGACATGCTGCCGTATGAGCCTATTAAAATATTGATATTTCATTTTCGCAGAAATGTTATTTGAGAGCAACAACTACAAAAAAATACGAACAAATCTACAGTTGTACAAACACATTGACAGTCATAGTAGCCTCAGGCTCAACAGAACATCAGCTCATGCATGTAGTACATAGTATTGTACATATCTAATGACGTAAGAGGACTATGTGAGTAGATGCGCTGCAGTTCAACTAACTAGTTAGCAACTATCCCAAAATTTGTATACTAAATAATCGCTACTAATTTAAATTTCGTGCAAGCAACTGATTTTGAAGTAGAGATGTCCCACTACTCGACGTAGACAATTGCCAGAGTTTGTACAGCATCATACTAGTTTCATACTAGTTCGAAATATGCAAAATAATTCTAGTATTGCTTAGGATGAAAACTAGTATTAAACTTATTGGAGGAGGAATAAAAATTGGTACAGGTACAAAAGTCAATGTAAATATTCTCGTATACTAAGGTATATTTTCAGGAGCATAGGTAGCATATAAAGTACAACCTTTTTTGTCTTATCTTGTACTAATTAATCGTTTTTCCATTGATACTGTTATCAGTTTGGTATACATGAAACCAGTTCGAACTAGACATTTCTAGTACTAAATTAGTACTATTTCTAACTAGTTGCATATTTCAATGCAGTATACACATATACACATATTACATTCAATGCATTTATGTGTGAGCATGTTGCCATCATCATCAACTCCGTGCAAAGAACTTTCAGCCTTGTACATACATATTTACTACAAACATACGAGTATTTTACAACTTCCCAAGTAGCGCCACATGAAAATGTGAAAATGCGCATCAGCAAGCGAGCAAGTTCAAATCCTTTTGATGTCATCGCAGATTATGCCGCTGCAGGCAAACGATGTGACACGTCGCTGCCAACGCGCCCGCGCACCGTTTGCCTACACCCACCACCCGAAAAATGAAAAAAAGGAAAAAACATTTGAAACGTTCTCGCTGTAAGCGTTAAAGAAAACAAACATAAAATGCACATACATACATATATGAGGGGCCTGAGTATGAGCGCAGTGTTATTGTTAACTTTATGCAGTTTCTATATATTATACATTCTCGTTCATATATATGTACATACGGGTACATACATATATGCATTTATGCATGTCCATATTTCCTATCGCTTGTTGTATTGATGGCATGTGTTTGATTTTGTTGTTGTTGTTTTTCATAAAGTTATAAACTTTAAGTATATATGTATGTACATCACATTGACAAGGAAAACAAATTTATTATTAAAACAACGCGAAAATGTAATGAAAATGCTATAAAGCTAGATCATACATAAGTACATACATACGCATGTGTACATTTATAAGCAAAAATATATACCAT